>BQNB010010667.1:0-19960 GCA_026074375.1 Tanacetum coccineum
ATACAAGACCGAATGGTGATGCCCTGAGGAAATGCATTCTTGAAGGTCCTTACACACCTTCTACTGTCACAATTCTAGCTGTACCAGCAACAGATGATTCTCTAGAAGTTCTAAAACGAACAGCAGTTGAGACAATCTTGAATATGTCTCCAGAAAACAAAGAACATTATCAATCTGAGAAGGAAGAAATTCATTTGCTATTAATAGGAATTAGAGATGAAATCTACTCAACTGTTGATGCTTGCAAAATAGCTCATGACATGTGGATATCTATTAAACGACTACAACAGGGTGAATCTCTTAATATTCAAGATGTCAAGACTAATTTGTTTTGGGATTTTGGCAAATTCACTTCTCATGATGGAGAGTCAATGGAGTCATACTACTTCAGATTTTACAAGATGATGAATGAAATGATAAGAAACAACTTAACAGTTGCTACGATGCAAGTCAATGTTCAGTTTCTTCAATAACTTCAACCAGAATGGTCAAGATTTGTGACAATTGTCAAGCAAAATCATGAATTGGAAACAGACTCATATCACAATCTCTTTGACGTTTTTAAACAGTATCAAAAGGAAGTTAATGAAATCCGTGCTGAGAGAATAGCCAAGCATGCAAACCCATTAGCACTTGTTGCTGCTGCTCAACCATATCCAGATCCTTATTATCAAGCACCAAAATCTCACAAATCATATGCACCACCATCAAAACAATCATCTTCCACCAGATCTCATGCATCTACCAAATACAAAGGCAAAGAGATAGCCAAACCAATCACACCTCCATCCGAGTCAGCTTCTGAAGAAGACAGTGATCCAGAACAAGCTTAGAGAGATAAGGATAAGCAAAAAAACTTGGCACTCATTGCAAAGTACTTCAAAAAGATCTACAAACCTACCAAAACAACCTCGAAACTTCTTCAAACTTTAGAAACAAGAATGTGGATACTTCTCCAAGGTACAAGAATGATAATCAGACTCGGCAGTTTGGGAATCAGAGGACAATGACTCTTGTTGGGGCTAGGAAGACTGTAGGCAGTCAGTTAGTGCAGCAGAATGGGATACAATGTTTCAATTGCAAGGAATTTGGTCATTTTGCTAAGGAATGCAGGAAACCAAAAAGGGTAAAAGACTACACGTATCATAAGGAAAAAATGTTGATGTGCAAACAAGCTGAGAAAGGTGTTCCACTTCAGGCAGAGCAAGCTGATTGGCTAGAGGACACGGATGAAGAGATCGATGAACAAGAATTGGAAGCACATTACAACTATATGGCAAAGATTCAGGAGGTTCCTGCTGAAGACTCAGGTGCTGATACTAAGCCATTGGAAAAGGTACAATACGATGTTGAATATAATGTGTTTGCCAATGCGAGACAACATTTTGAGCAACCTGAATCCGTTAATAACACATGTGTAGTGGAAAAGGTTGATAGTAATGTCATTCCTGATTCACCGGATATGTGTAATAATGATATTCAGACTGGCCAAAATGCTGTAGAATGTGATGATGAGCGTGCTGCGCTTGCTAATTTAATTTCCATATTTAAATCCTTAACTAATTAACAAATTGACTACTGAAGAATGACAGAAGATTTATAAAAGCAATTAAAAGAATAGCAAAGCATCATTGACTCAGAATTAAAAGATTGCAAATCCAACTGAGGGTCTAAATCTACTCGTAGAAGTTGCCCTATTGACTTCAAGTAAACAGACTGAGTTGAGAACACTACAAGAACCTAAATGACCGTACACGTTGATTATGACAAACTGACGTAAATTAAATACCAACTCTAGGACTTTAATCAAAAATAAATTGGACATAAAATGAAGGTTTTTTAAACCTTAAAAGCCCTATGAAATTTTAGTTGTCACGAGAAACCGATGAGTAAGTCAAAACCTATAGTTTGTTAACAAGTACGTTCCGACCGGTCTCTGTCAAGAGCAACAAGAGCATTAATTTTGGTAATATACGGAATTTGAACTTAAAGGAAGAAAGAGATCTTGATATAAATTTTAATTTTCGATGGAAAGAAAAAAAAAAAAAAAAGGAAAAAAAAAGCAATAAAAAAGAAAAAAGCAAATTAAAATTTTCGAATGAATATGAAGATAATGAAATTGTTTTATAAACGAAATCAATCAATTCAAACCCACTTCATATGCTCTAATCCCTAATGGTATAATTATTATGGCTATTAGACCAACTTTGCAATGCCAATGTACTCTCAAGATAGCTCAATTATGAGAGGAAAACCTGTTGGCTATGAGATTCCATATGCACATTGATTCTGCAAACAGATTCGTCTTGGTAGGGATGAGACCATTGACTCTTGAAAAAAAAGTAGATCAAATTGAATATTAAAGACTTAGTGAAACCTTATGATTTACACAAAGCAAAAATAGTTTTCTCTTTATGAAAAAATATTAAACCAGCTCATGATCAGTTGGCACATGAATCAAATGTAGTAAGAAAGAAATGTGGGAAATATCTTTTGGTTAAATCTAAACCAAAAAATTTTCAAAAACAATCGGTTTTCTTACCCTACTTTAAATTTAATTAGTAAAAAGTAGACAAGTTTAATGTAATAACGAATTACATGAAATCATTTAGAGATACTTGTTGATCCAAGCTAGGAAAACATTTCCTCTCTTGAATCATTTTCGGGCACAACTGCTCATGATATGGAAATCCTTAGGAAATCCTAATTAAAACATGTTTGATGCCTCTTGCCCTAAAGACACAAAATGATAGTTTCAAATTTATTCATGAACTTAAACAAGAAATGCATGCTGATTTAAAGTACGTTGAATCCCTTGAAAAAGAGATTGACAAACTTGAATCTGACAAAGCATAATTTTCAAACATGTATGATCTACTTATCCAAGAGTGTGTTTCACAAGATGTTATGTGTTCTTATTCGCATTCTTTATCTGATTTAGATGCTCACACTAAATTGCAATGCTTATATCTTTATAAAGTTAAAGAATGTGAATGTATTGCATAAAAGCTTTCTACACAAACTGAAACTGTTAGTAAATAAGTTTACAATGAGCTTTCATGAAGTTTTGCTAAATTAAAAAGACACTCGATTTCTCTTGAACTTGCTTTACAACAATGTCAAGAACAAATGAAAAATGACACAGTTTGCAAAGAAAAAGTGTCAAATGTATTTCTAAAAGAACGTGAACAATATCATGAAATACAAGATTTAAAAGCTCAATTGCAAGACAAGAACATTGCCATAAGTGAGTTAATGAAACTCATTGAGAAATGTAAAGGAAAATCTATGGAAACTAAGTTTGATAAACCATCTGTTGTTCGACAACCAAATGCTCTTAGGATTCCAAAACCATAAGTTTTAGGAAAACCGACTCCTTTTTCAGACTCTCTTGAGAGGAAAAGTTTCAAAACGACAAAGTCGGTTACTAAAACTAATGTGTTAGAGGGTTTATCAAAACCAGTCACTGCACAGATTTTGCCTCAAGCAGCAAAGCAAGCTGTAAGAAACATAAATGTGATTAAACCAGGAATGTATCAAACTAACACAAGGCCAACACAAACTAGAGCACCACAGTTGCCTCAGACTTCTAGGAATACTAATCCTCGCGTACCTACCTCTATAGGAATAATTCACCGAACTTGTGTTAGCAGACCACAGCTTAGGAGTACTCAAATGAAAGATAAGGTCGTGCCAAACAATAGTCAAGTGAAGTTTAAGAAGACTGAAGTAGAAGACCACCATAGGATTTCTAGTATTTCTAATAAAACAAAGTCTGTAACTGCGTGTAATGACAGTTTAAAATCCAGAACTTCGAATGTTAATGATGTTTGTGCTACTTGTGGAAAATGTGTGTTTAATTCGAATCATGATGCTTGTGTTTCTAAATTTTTGAATGACGTAAATGCTAGAACTAAAAAGGCTAAAGTAGGGACTATTAGTACTAGACAACCCAAAAGTCAAGCGAACAAATCTGTTGTAACACCCCCTACGAAAACAGTTGCATCATAATCCACTATCCAGACATCCAAAAGTTACTATAGGATGCTTTATGAGAAAACTAGTAAGGCATAGAAATGGTGGATAGCACAACAATGCCCATCAGGATATAAATGGGTTCCTAAGAAAAAAATGAAATGGGTGCCTAAAGTTAGGAAAGATAGATGTGATACCACAAGTATTAGTCCATCACAACAGATAATGCATCTAGGTATGACTAATGTCATTGAAAAACACAAATCTAGGATGACTAATGTCTTGAAAATCACAAATACTTTAGGATCCAATTTTTCAAGTGTTCCATCGTCCTTTAATTCTCTTGCAGATTGTTCAACTCATCGTATTCATTGGTGACTCTGGATGCACAAAGCATATGACGGGCAATCTAAAGCTGTTGTGCAATTTTGTTGAAAAATATCTGGGTACCGTTCGTTTTGGCAATGATCAATTTGCTGCAATTCTTGGTTATAGAGATTTGGTTCAAGGAAATATCACGATCAACAGGGTTTATTACGTCAAATGCCTCAATCACAATCTCTTCTCGGTTGGTCAATTTTGTGATGCGGATTTGGAGGTTGCTTTCCTAAAATCAACTTGTTTTGTTAGAGATCTTCATGGAAACGATTTACTCACCGGTAATCGTGGATCTGATCTCTATACAATTTCTCTTCAAGAAACCACTTCATCAACTCCAATCTGTTTCATAGCTAAAGCCTCACCAACTCAAGCATGGTTATGGCATTGAAGACTTTCTCATCTTAACTTCGACTACATCAACTTGCTTTCAAATAAGGATATCGTGATTGGTTTACCAAAACTAAAATATGTCAAGGATCAACTATGTTCTTCTTATGAACTGAATAAAGCAAAAAGGAGCTCATTCAAGACAAAGGTTGTTCCAAGTTTAAAAGGACGGCTAAATTTGCTTCATATGAACTTATGTGGTCCTATGCGTGTTGAAAGCATAAATGGGAAAAAATACATTCTGGTAATTGTTGAGGACTACTCCCGATATACTTAGACTCTATTTCTACAATCCAAGGATGAAACACCAGAAGTTCTAAAAGATTTTCTCAAAATGATTCAACGCAATCTTCAAGCTCAAGTGATTTCTGTTTACACTAATAGAGGCACATAGTTCTTAAACAAGACACTCCATGCATATTTCAAAGAAGAAGGAATTGAGCATCAAACTTCCACTCCTCGAACACCTGAACTGAATGGCGTTGTCGAAAGACGAAACCGTACTCTAGTTGAGGCTGCTCGAACGATGCTTTCAGCTTCTAAACTTCCTTTGTTCTTTTGGGCTGAAGCAATTGCAACCGCATGCTATACTCAAAACAGATCAATCATAATCTCGACACATGAGAAGACTGCCTGTCACATCATCAATGACAGAAAACCTTCAATCAAGCACCTTCACATCTTTGGTTGCACCTGTTACTTAACCAGAGATGGTGAAAATCTTGACAAGATGAAAGAAAAAGGGGATCTGTGCATTCTAGTGGGATACTCAACTCAGTCTAAGGGATATAGAGTTTACAACAAGAGAACCCGATTAATAGTTGAATCCATACACATTAAGTTTGATGAGATCAAAGAGATGACAGAGACGTCTATTGATAATAACACTTCATGCCTCGTTCTCCAACGATAAAAGGCGTCAAACTATGACAACTCTAGCCCGCGCCCCAACCACAAAAATGTTTCTCCCTCAGCAGATAAAATAGCTCCGTCACAACAAGAGTTGGATCTTCTATTCAGTCCTCTGTACGATGAATTTTTCACTGCAGGTACTTCAAGTGTCAACAAGTCTTCTTCTCCCACCGACAATTCTAAACAACAAGACACACCACCTACAACGAATATTCAATCTTCAACAGAACCAATCACTCCAACTACAACTGTTACTACTGAGGAAAACAACACCGATAATCAAGCAGAAATTTAAGTAGACAATGCACATGTTGACGACAACGAATTTTACAACGTCTTTATTACACCAGTACGTAAACAAGCAGAGTCCTCATCTCGCTATTTTGATCCGTCAAATATGCACACATTCTACCAACCTCATCAATATGAACACCGATGGAAAAAAGATCACCCGTTACTCAAGTTCGTGGAAATCCATCCAAGCCAGTGCAAATCATACAACAACTTGAAACAGATCCTAAAATGTGTATGTTCGCGCTTACCGTGAGTACTACTGAACAGACAAACATTAAGGAGGAAATGGATGATTCAGCATAGATAGAGGCAATGCAGGAAGAGCTTCATCAATTTGACAGACTCTAAAGTCTAGGGAATTCGTTGGACAAACCCATTTCAAGAAGTCATCAAGCTCAAATGTTTATGGAAGAACAAAAAGGAGAAACCAACAGTACATTCGTAAATAAGGTACGACTTGTAGCTAAGGGTTATGCTCAGGAAGAGGGTATTGATTTCAAGGAATCATTTGCTCCAGTTGCTCGCTTGGAAGCTGTTTGGATTTTCATCGGATATGCTGCACACAAGTCTTTTCTAATTTATCAGATGGACGTGAAAATGACATTTATTAATGGTCCATTGAAGGAGGAGGTTTATGTTGCACAACCAGATGGGTTCGTTGATCCTGATCATCCAAAAAAGGTTTACCGCTTAAGGAAATCTATATATGGATTGAAGCAAGCTCCGAGAGCCTAGTATGATGAACTCTTAAATTTTCGGATGTCCAAAGGTTTTACTAAAGGTAAAATTAACCCTACTTTATTCACGATAAGATACGGAGATGGCATTCTACTTGTGCAAATTTACGTCGACGACATTATTTTCAGGTCTACAAACCTAAAATTTTCGAAACATTGAAAAAATGATGCACAATAGATTTGAGATGTCCCTTAATATGGAAATGAAATACTTTTTTAGGACTTTAAGATCACCAAACCCACGACCGTATCTTTTATCATCAGGCCATACCTTGAGAGATACTTAACAAAACCGTATGGAAAAAAGTCACAGACATTGGTACACTAATGGCTACGAAACCTAAATTTAGATACAACTTTGTAGGATCGATATTCCTTAATGAAACACTGATATACTGTCAACTATGCGAAATCTAATTGGCAGTACTTAAGAAGAACACACGATGCTTAATCAAACGTTTTGTATTATAACTCTTTGAATCTGCCTAATTTCAGATCCCTAATACAATACAATAATTCCGTATTCATGTATATATTCTAAAACCATCTAGAAATCCTTTTTAAACATAATGATTACCTCTTAGTAGTGTGACATTCCTTGTATGACATAAACACTAATCAGATACTAATCATTAAAATAAACTGTTTATACAAGATTAATTACTAACATAACCGTTTAAATGATAATCCTTAAAGATTCCTTTATCACTGGCATTTTTTTTTTAAAAAATTAAATTTTTTATTTATTAAAGTACTTCGATCTTAAACTGCAGTACTTTAACCTTTCTACTTAGCAGTACTTTGACTTTTCTACTAGCAGTACTTGACCTTTTGTCTTTATGTCCCCAACAATCCTCCCCTAACTTGAATTCCTACTCGCTTGACTTCAAGTTCTTGATAGTGGTCTTCTTTGTTCAGCATCAGTCTGTCCTTGTCCCATTAATAGCAGATACTACCTTTAAACTTTTAGCTTCATCCTTGAGCAGTATCTTGTACACAATCTGTTTGAGTATCTTGAACTGTAACCCCTTGTTATGAACATAAACACTTCTCTTTGTCTTTGCATCAAACAGATTGTTCTTCTCAGCAACATAAATGGTTTTTATGAGCCTTTACCAAGTAGCCATTTACTCTTGGGCTAGTCAGTTCTTTGGTACTCTAGAAAAGGTAATAAACCATGTGAACTGAGAACCACTTTCAACACTCAGAACATAAATCATAGTGTGTTATGAATAATATATGACTTTTGGTAAGTCTTACAACCATAAACGGAAAAAAAAAAAATTTGATAAGTCTTTACCTGAGCCGTTTGCACAGGACAAGCCAACTCTCAGTAAATAAAACATTGGTGAGATTGTGAGGACCATATAGTTTTGAGCAACTAATAAAGCATCAACTGATTGAGTTCTCTTTACCAAAAGCCGTTTGCCTTTGAGGTAGCAAAAATCAGTGCAATACATGGTTTATTGAGCACCAATACAATTTTTTGTAAATTGGTCATCCATCAACAGATTTGAGATGTCTTTACCAAAACTGTTTGATTTGGACTAGTCAATTCTTATATCTGTGAAATATGGTGAATTGATTACCATTTGTTGTGTGGTGGTTAACCAACACTCAATCCTTTAAACAGTTTTAATCTCAAACATTTGTTCCTTAAACCTTTTGCACACTCAAATCTTCAAAATATTTCAAAAACAACTTAGCAGTACTTTCAACAAGGTACTGTTTTTTACACTAGCATTAAAAAATAATTAAAAAATTTTTAATATTTGTACTTTGAATAAGGTACTGCTTTGTTCACAGTTAAGACTTTTTATCAAAACAAAATATATTAATCTCAAAGAAAAGTTTTGATAAATCATACCAGTTGTTTAAGAATCATCACCATCTTCTGTTGTCCACAAAATGAACAGATGTATCAATGTAATGGCTATCTCACTTTCATCCTCAACTCCGATTCCATGTTTCCAGCATCCTTATCATCACTCACTTATATCGATATCTTCTTTCAGCCAGCATATGAATCATAGTACCATCCTCTAATTCTAGTGTATGCACTCCTGAGATATCATTAAGTCTCCACCTACGATTTCCCATCTCTTGATTTCTTCAAAGTCATACATCACTTATTCGGCCGTCTCTCACAAATAGTTTGTTAGATCACCCTCGAAGTACAAACCAAAACCTGTATGGAGGAAGTGCTCCAAATAGTCTTGAACACCATACAGAAGATACAAATCCTGTCTATCTAAGATATGCAGTATCACCATAAAGTATCAAAGCCCTGAAATGATTAATTCGCTCTGTGAATGATGAAACTCTCCATCAGTAATCAATAAACCTGGAGCTCTGTAATCATGTGATTCCTTCTAGTGACTCTCTATCTGTGCATTCTTTCAAAGTCTACAATCCTAAGGTAATTTTTGAGCTCATCAACTGTCTCCGTCCTCAACTTAACCTTCTTTGATGGTTGTTCTTCAGAAATTGTAGCTTTTCTTTTCCTTAAGAGTCTCTTTTCATCTCTTTCCTTCAACATCTGCTTTTCTCTCTCTGAGTCCATTGGAATAAAATCTTTGAAGGAGTCTTTAATAGATTCTTGAACTTTGTCATACAGTTCCTTCATCTGTGGAATACTTTAGCTTTTGGGTAACTTCTTGTATCCTTGACCTTTAAAAAATTTCATCATGTAATCCTATCTTGAGTTAAAGAGAAGTAGTTTCCTCAAAGTTGTTCTTTGGCTTTGCTTCTTCAATTCTCAACCTTTTTCTTTCTTTTTTTGCATTCTATTCAGCTTTGAATCTTTCAGCAACCTCCTCATTATTTTGTAGTCTCCAAGCTCTGATTTGTTTTAGAGTTTAATTTCTTCTTTTGGTTCTTCTACCCAAGGACCTTTGCTTTATCATCGGGTCAGTAGCTTGAGATGGTTGTTGAGGTTGAGGTTGAGATTGTTAAAAAAAAGGGACCAGGAACTTAAACCTCTTGGACTAAGATATCAGACAAGAACTTCATCAACTTTAAATTGTTCTTCAGGCTCTATAATTTGAGGTGGACAGATTGGGCTTGAAGGACCTGCTTCATCCTCAAAATTTAGGGTCCTTGGAGTAATAGTACTCTGTCTAGCAGTACTTTGAATTGTCTCCAAATCCAGTTCTTCAGTATCTCCACTCTTTACATCAAAGCCTTTTTCTCCTCAATATTGATTTCTTCAGTCCCATCACTTTTTCTTTCCAAGTCAGGAGTAACAGCAGCATCTTTGTCAACAATATCTTCAAAGAAAGGAATCTGCTTTGTATAATCACTGAACGATAGTGGCTCATCAGCCAAAGTACCTTCTTTCCTTATTCCTCCCCAATTTGACTGAAGACACTTTCTTCTTTTGCTTCTTTCTTCGTCTCTTTTGCTTCTTAAGGTGCTGACTTTCTACCCAAAAAGCGTGATGTTTGACCACTGGTTCTACCACTTTGGACAGGGTCTTGAGTTTGGCCTTGAGCTTGCGAATCAAGTTTGCTTGAGAAAGGGTTTTGCTTCTTGAGTCTTCTAAACTTCCAGTTAAAACATATAATATCCAAAAGTCCCTCATCTCCTCCAGATGTTGTGAGACGCATCTGTGGGAAGAAATACATTGGGAGATTTTGGAATATTAGCACACCGTGAGTTTCCAGCCTACTTGGAAGTCAGCAGTACCATTGTACTTTAGCATACCTTGTACTTCGCAGTACTTGTAACTTCAGCAGTCCCTTGATAGTTATCAGTACCTTGAAATTTCAGCAGTCCCATAGAGAGTTAGCAGTACCTTGTACTGCAGACAGTACCTGTACTACAGCATCCCTTAAGAAATTGCAGCCTAGAATGAGGACTAGTACTATTTGGCTTCCTCTGCTGCTAATGCCTTTTACAACCTCTAACATCGTGGAGTCAAAGGTGTTAATCCAACATGAAAACTAAGGACTGTGGCTTTCCTCAAAAGGTAAAAACTTTAGAAGAAGAGGTAACGGATGGTAGAAATTTTGAGGCTGGTTACTCCCTCTAATGCATGTTATCAAATAACCAGTTGAATGAATCTAGGATACATAAGAAAAGGTGTACCATTGGAAATATGTCCTAGCATGCCATTCATAATCAACAAAGAGAAATTGAACTTTTGGTTTGTGGCTAATCCTACTAAAGCTGATGCTATATTAGTCCCAAACTGTTCCCATGATGTACTCTTAGGACTTAGACAGTGAAGTAAAACATGGACTAAATAGTTTCCACGGGGGCTAAATAAAGGTTTAAGAGAAAGTAAGTTGTGCTAAATTACCCTCATAGCCTATATCTCTGAGAGAGTCCCAAATAACCTGCTTTGGAAAACAATCATCACCATCTTTCAATCATCAATAGTAAGATCAGCCCATGGTTTCCTGTAAATCAAAACCTTCTTTCCGCTACCGTGGCGCGAATATGAGTACGTCATTGATCAATCTGGTGAAGCGTAGCTAAAAATTGTGAAGCATGGACCGATTTAGATCAGGATCAACTAATACAAAGAGTAGTTAATTGAGCATCAGTGGATAATCGATGATTTTGATAAAAAACAGCATCGCGCCGTCTTCTCCACACAAGCAATCATGTTGTGTTTGTTACAAGTGCGAATATTTGCCATTGGATAAGAAATTGATGTGCGTCGGAGGTTGTAATTAAAAATTTGTGAATGAAAAGAGATAAAATGAGAGAAAAATGCAATTCAGTTGAGTATTTATAGGTTGCGTTGGATAACTATAAAGTTACCGTTGTAAATACGTTTTTAGCGCAAAAACGTATGTTTGACCGTTGACCGAACGTTAGAACAGTACTTAGTTGTCTAAGCAGTACTTTCTAAGACAAGCAGTACTTTGAGTTGGCTAAGCAGTACTTTCAACTTAAAAAGATTTCCAACTCAAATTTGTCAACCACAACCCTGCAATTTTGCAAAATATCTCTTCAAATCATCAAAACTCTGAACAATCATTCATATCCTCCCCTCAAATGTAGCGATAGAGCTTCCAAAGATCCTTTCTAACCAAAACAGTACTTTACATGAACACCAGTACTTTACATGTAGTCCTCCCCTCAAACGTAGCTATGGATTCATCATACCAATGGTTACCACCAAGAAGTTAAATCTTGCCAAGTCAAAGCCTTTGGTGAGTAAATCTGCTACATTGTCATCAGTATGAACCTTGACCACATTAATGAGCCTCTGCTCATAACAATCTCGAATAAAGTGATGTCGAATCTGAATATGCTTGGTCTTTGAGTGAAAAACAGGATTCTTTACAATGCATATGGTACTCTCATTGTCTATATGGATTTCAGTGTTCATGAAGTTAAATCCATAATCAAGTAGTTGATTTTGCATCCAAAGTACCTGAGCACAACAACTTGCAGCTGCTACATATTCTGCTTCTGTAGAGGAGATAGCCACAATTGTTTGTTTCTTGCATTGCCAAGAGACCAGTCTTCTTCCAAGATATTGACATCCTCCTGAAGTTGATCGTCTATCATGATTGTCCCCAGCATAGTCACTGTCTGAAAAAGCTTCTAAATGAAAAGGAGAGTCCTTAGGATACCATAGACCCAATTTTGGTTGATGTTTGAGGTACCTAAAGATCCTTTTGACAGCATGTAGATGAGAAACCTTTGGAGTGACTTGAAATCTTGCACACAGACAAACAGCAAACATTATGTCTGGTCTTGAAGCAGTTAAGTACATGAGACACCCAATCATAGACCTATAAAGATGTACATCAACATCTTCACCTTCTTCATCTTTTCCTAGAGATTTATGAGCTTCAATGGGGGTGGATGCTGGCTTAATGGTTCTAAAGTCAAATTTGTTGAGAATGTCTTTCACATATTTGTCTTGACTTAGAAAAATACCAGCAGAAGTTTGCTTGACTTGAAGCCCCAAAAAGAAAGTGAGTTCACCCATGGAACTCATCTTGAATTCCTTTTGCATAAGATCTTCAAAATCCTTCACCATAGAAGACTTGGTAGATCCAAAGATGATATCATCAACATATACCTGTACCAACATGATATCTCTTCTATCCTTCTTAATAAACAGAGTTTTATCAATAGCCCCTCTCCTATATCCATGTTTCAAAAGAAAAGTGGAAAGTCTTTCATACCATGCTCTTGGGGCTTGATGCAGGCCATAAAGTGCCTTGACAACTCTGTAGACCTTGTTTGGATGAGCAGGATCTTCAAAACCTGGAGGCTGTTTGACATACACTTCTTCTGTGATGTTGCCATATAAGAATGCACTCTTGACATCCATCTGATAGACAATGAAGCCCATGAAAGATGCAAATGCCAAAAAGAGTCTGATTGCTTCAATTCTGGCAACTGGTGCAAACACTTCATCATAATCCACACCTTCTTCTTGTCTGTACCCTTGTGCAACTAGGCGTGCTTTGTTCTTGATAATAGTACCCCGTTCATCTCTCTTGTTTCTAAAAACCCATTTAGTTCCAATCACCCTCTTGCCTTCTGGTAGGTCACATAACACCCATACCTCTTGTAGCTTGAATTGAAGTAGTTCTTCTTGCATCGCTTCAACCCAACTTTCATCTGCTAAGGCTTGAGAGACTTTCTTGGGTTCCTCTTGAGATAAGAAACAAGCAAACAGGCAGGTTTGCTGATCTTTGTGGTTAGTTCTGTTTTGTTTGTATATAAAAGACAGCAATGCTTGATGTTGGTTTGAAGTACTGTCTTGAAGCTTTCTTCTTGTTTGAACCCCGGCAGTACTTTTGCCAATAATTTGACTTTGAGGATGAATCTTATGAATTCTAAGTGTGGGAGTAGAGGGAACATCAATGGTAGGATCCATGTTGTTGTAGTCAGCTACTCCGCCTTCCTCAGCATCAAAAGAGTTTGTAGAGAAAACACCATCTTTTGGAATATCATCATCAGAATCTGTAGGTGTATTGCCAGTACTTTGAGGAGGTGTATTAGCAGTACTTAGAGTGAAAGTACTGTCAACACACTCTTTTCCCTTGTCAAGTGCTATTCTCTTCTTTTCCTCTTCAAAAGCATTCCTTTGAGCATCATTATGAAGTTTAGCAAGAGATTCTTGATGCATCAAACTTACAAGCTCATCATGAAGAACTTGTTCTTCAGAGGATAATGGAACTTCTTTGTCAGCAGTACGTTCCTCTGAAGGCTTATTCTGAGCTGCATGAATGTTTGGACCATGAACAATGAACTGTTGAACATCTAAATCTTCATCATCATCACAAGATATTCCTTGTTCTTTCACCTTTAGAGTTATTTCCAAAAGCCACATAACCACCTTTGAACTCTTTAAAATCAGACAACTTGTCCTTGTCTCCTGTCATACTTCCAGAGCATCCACTGTCAATGATAGCATAGTCCTTGAGATCTTCTTCTGGATTGCCCTGTACAAACAATTTCAAAGCATTAGACTCTTTTAGGGACCCAAGTCATAACTGACTTGGATACCCCTAATGGAGTTACATACTCAAATTGCTTGAGTGTGTAAGATCCATTATCCCTATTCACAGAATCTAGATAGTTCCCTTTTGGTCTCCATGTTTGTTTTGGATTTATCATTGCATTCTTTTTGACAGTTTGTGGAAGTACTGCTTGGGATCCAACAGTACTTCCTTTCTTTACCCAGATTGATTTAACAATTTTCTTAGGTCTTTGTGGTCTATGAGGAGTCCTTGTGGTAGAAGACCTTGATGATGGTGAAAAGCTTGAGGTTCTAGGTCTT
Source organism: Tanacetum coccineum (assembly GCA_026074375.1). Classification (NCBI taxonomy): domain Eukaryota; kingdom Viridiplantae; phylum Streptophyta; class Magnoliopsida; order Asterales; family Asteraceae; genus Tanacetum; species Tanacetum coccineum. The sequence continues at coordinate 14,446 of BQNB010010667.1, forward strand.
ATGTTATCCATCCTTGGATGATATCCATCCTTGGAAAATAACTTTCATCAGTACTTCGTGAAAGTACTGCCTGTGATACTCTAGATCTAGTAGTACCCTGATAAGTTACATTTGCAGTACTTTTTGAAGGTACTGTTTGTGTCACTTTTGGTCTAGCAGTACTTATCAACCCATCCCTTGTAAGTACTGCTGATGGAATAAAGGATCCTTTCCTTTGGTGAGCGGTACCTAGAGTTTCTCTTGAGAAGATTCTAGGTTCACTCCTTTGGATGTTGTTCCTAACTGTCTTGTTTCCCTTGAACCCTGTGTTTCCCTTTAGGTTTATGAGTTTGGGTGTGTGTGTGAAGTTCTTTATGTAGGTTACAAAATCCTTAATTAGTGATGTTAGGCTGTATCATACAACAACCTATTGACACCCTTTGTTTTCACCAAGTCCCTTTGTCCTAGATTCTTGTACTAACAATGGTTTGATGGTTTGGTGACCTGTTTTTCAAAAGATGTTTCATATTCTCTGAGTTTAAAAGCACAGTTTTCCTTTTGAACTTTCTGAAACACAGTTCCTTCATCATCACTATATCCCAATCTTCAATTATGACTTTATTTCTATCAAATGCTGATGACTAGTTTTTGTTTTTCTTGTTTAACAACTTTATTCCTAAGGTAGTTCTTCTATCCCTAGTAAAGGAGACAATTTGCCCTAGGTGGATTATCTGTTACCTTGTAGGTGGAGTACTGCTTTGTAGGCCTTTTCTCTTTTGAAAATTTCGTACGCAGGGAATCAGTCAAAGTTTCATCTAGATGATAATGTCACTTTCATTAACTAGTGATAGACTCAATCCAAACCTATTACATGACTATACGTCACATATCTTTGTTTTGTTTAGGACTTCGTTTGAAGTACAGAAGCATTTGTCCATTTCTCAAGTTTTACTATGAAATCGTCTCGTTTCATTTTAAGCCTGGATCTTATTCCTTTTGTTTTTTTTATGTTTTAAATCTTTATCTTTAAGTCTATTTCATTTTGTTCAATAACTTATCATCTCCCATGCTATATTCATTCTTGTTCATGTGTTTTAAGTATGTCCTCTAATGACTCTAAGCTCATTTGATATCCTAGAATTTCAGTCCTAGCTCTTTGAAAATTATCTCTTTCTTTTTGATAGTTTTCAAGCAACAGTTTATAAGACTTACTACATTTGGAACAGTAAGGTACCTCTGAGTTTGTAGCCATTAAAGCTAGAGATACTGGTGTATATCATCTTTATTGCTTCGATGTCAAAATCATACCGAGTTCCTTCCTTGTCCGAAAATGCCCATGTTCTGCATCAAACTCCATGCTCCAATTCATCTTTTTCAACTCCAGTTCAGTGGCCATCTTAGCTTTTTGTCACTGTTCAGCATCAAATTCCTTGGTCCAATCAATATCTTCATTGTTGTCTGTTGCCACCAAGGCTTTTGAGTTTGAATCTTCAATAGCCACAGTCTTCTTTTCCTTACGACCATTTGCTCTGTTTTCTTGGTATTTAGCAATTCGTACACTCTATAGCAAATGACTCTAAAATTTTGACAGTTAAAGATTCATTTTTGACTTATCAAAGGTAATCCCATTCTTCGGCTTGAGGTCAATGGATCGTCCTGTCTTCCTTCATAAACTTCCTTATCTTGCTGGTTATCATAACACACCTGCAACTAATGTCAATTTTTCCATAGCAGCTTCATCATATTATGTAGCAGGTCTTCTCATCATGAGTTGTAGGATGGATGCTTGTGAGAAAAGTAGGAAACATATGATTTCATCTGGTGAGAGATGCATAGTTAGGAGCAGTGGGCACCTTGCTTGAGGCAGCTTGTGTATATCCTTTTGGGATATTTGTTGGTTCAGCAGTACTTTGTTTCAAAGTACTGCCCTTGACTTCTGTGGACATAAAGGCAATGTTTGGTTGAACTTGACATTAGAAGACACCCTTAAATTCTTTGCTATCACCTTTAAGTTTGTTGTTGAGCTCATAAAGTCTACTCGGTCTAATCCAGTTGTCCCAAATCATGGTAGACCACGACTGAACACAGATGGTAGACTTCTTAGAAACTTCAATATTTGCATCTTCGTTGGACACCGTCCAGCATCATGTAATTCAAGCATGCTAGAATATGCTGTGAAACCTTTGTATGCTGAATCTCTAGTTCTTCCCTAGTCCAATAGTAAAGTCTCAAAATTGTTGTTTCAACATGATTCTTTTGCATCTTATTTGATGCTTCGTTTCTCCAAATCTTGCTTTTATGGCTTTCAATAAAGATCTTGCATATACAGCATCGTGGAAAACTGAAGAAGTTGATCTATCAGGTATGGCAGAAAGAAGAATAGCAGTATATTTAAGGGCCTTTCTCATGTTTCTTCTTGCGTTGCAGCAAGTGAAGTTTGGGTGCGACACTGAGGGAGATGCTAGGTTCAGTGTTGTGGTTTGGTTTCATTGGTTGATTATGTCCCATAGTATGTGATCATTGATATCGATATACTTGTAGCATCTTCATGAGGACCATTGGTCATACTTACCTTTCTTGATTATAGGGATTCTAAGTGCAGTAAAGGACGAGGTGGTGGTTAGGTTTGGGTTTCAGACATCTTTTATGAGTTTAGAAAGATTTCGATTGATTGAAAGTTTTCTAGATAGAGTATCTTACAAGCTCTGATTTAACCACTTGTCGGATCGACTAATTCCTTTATGAAAAACTGATATAACTGTCAATTTATGGCGGGAATCTGTTTGGCTGTAGCAAGTACTAAGAGAACACACAATTGTTTCTCAAACGTTTTATATTATAAACCTTTTATGAATCTGCTAATTGCAGGATCCAATACATTACTAATAATTCTTAACCTCGTTTTTTCAATATCTTAATATCTTCATAGATAATCTTTTTATAAACATAAGGATAACCTTCTTTATAGTAGATGTCTGTCTGTATGACATAAAACACATAACTCTATACTAATCATAAACTAAGGTTACAAGTTGATTTACTAACATAACCATTAAATGATAATCCTGTAGATTCCCTTTTATCCACCAAGGCTAGTATCTTCGAATCTTTGACTTAGGCAGAAAGTTACGTGACTTTCTCTACTTAGCAGTTCTTTTTGTCCTTTTGCCTTTCTTAGCAGCTTCGTGACCTTTTGCTTAGCAGTAGTTGACCGATTGATTGTTTTTTCCCAACTGTGACTATCGTATGGGAATAAATAGTCTACAATATTTGATTTATATTCATGCTTACATTTTTAGGTGACTATTATATCGATTGAAATGGTCATGATACTCTTTACAATATCCTTTGATTTAACTTTTACATGTACAAAAAATCCATGATTCTCACCAACTTTATGTTGACACTTTTAAGCATGTTTTCTCTAGGTGAATTAGATGCTTGTTCATACATGAGGTGCATCTGGAGTCTTAGACTATACAATATGTCATATTTGTGGTTTCTACAAAACAAATCTCGTTGTATTACTTTCAATGATTTCATTGTGATGTAATTTGGGACAGGTGCTATAAACAAGTTCAATTTCATTAAATCAGAGGGTTCACTTTTCAAATAACTCATTGCGAGGACGTTCTTCTCATAGCTGTGCATATGTACTTATTGAAGGTAATCACTCCGGGATATATTTTCGTGCGACCCAATTTGGGAGGTGTTTAGATTGGTATCTAGATCCAAGGTTATAGAGACCAGGTCAAAATATTTTAATTGGATACTTCTAAAACGTTTTAAAACCAACATGCATCGTACAATATTTTTTCACGGGACATACATACACTATTTGTTTGAATTAGTTGGTCATACTAGATGCTTACTGTATTTATATACGTGTTTATATTACATTACGTATATTACTACTCATGATTTATATATATATATATTATCTTCTCCTAAGTATATTTTACACTTGTTTATATAGGAGTTATCTATATAAATACTAGAACATTTCTCAAGACATTACGAATAACATGATGGTCCAAAAAAGCTCCTTAACAACTTGTAACATATTATCTTGGCAACACCATATCAATAGACAACGTGCATAGCATAGGTTTAACCAGCAAATAGACTAATTAAAATACTGATAGAATATAGGATTAATATTCCACTCTTAGTGTTCGACACCCTACTTACCGCGAACTCCATCTTGACCGGGTACACTGCTCGTTAAAGTGTTGTTTTAGGTTTGTCGGCTAAATATAAATTTAAAACTTAATAATCAAATAATTGACCCTACACGACAGCACATCAAGAGACAAGCTCCTCTTGCTCATGAGTGCACTTACCCAGACTTCATGAAATGCAAACCCCTATATTTTAAGGGTACTAAAGGAGTTGTCGAGTTGTCTCAGTGGTTTGAAAGAATAGAAACTGTGTTCCGTATAAATAACTGCACCGTGGAAAACCAAATCAAGTTTGCCACTTGTACTCTTCTTGGAAGTGCTCTAACGTGGTGGAACTCCCACATTAGGATTGTTGGTCACGATGTTGCTTATGCAATGACTTGGACAAACCTAAAAAAGATGATGACCGACAAGTACTGCCCAAGGGGCGAGATTAAGAAGCTGGAGGCTGAGATGTGGAATCTTAAGGTTAAAGGTACCGATGTGGTAAGCTATAACCAACGATTTCAGGAACTGGCATTGATGTGTGCTAGGATGTTTCCTGAAGAGTCAGATAAAATCTAGAGGTATGTCGGTGGTTTTCCTGACATGATTCACGGAAGTGTAATGGCATCTAAGCCAAAGACCATGCAGGATGCAATTGAATTTGCAACTGAGCTGATGGACAAGAGGGATCCGCACTTTTGTTGAACGTCAGAGTGAAAATAAAAGGAAGCAAGATGATAACCAACAACAACAGAACAAGAAGCAGAACATTGGCATGGCTTATACTGCCGGGTCTGGTGAGAAGAAACCTTACGGAGGATCTAAACCTCTGTCCTCTAAATGCAACTATCACCATGATGGTCAGTGTGCTCCAAAATGCCAAAAGTGCATCAGAGTTGGCCATCTGGCCCGTGACTGTAAGAGTACTGCAAATGCCAATACTGCTAACAACCAAAGGGGCACTAGGGCAGGTCAGAAAGCTACTTGCTTTGAGTGCGGAGCTCAGGGGCATTTTAAGAGGGAATGCCCAAAGCTGAAGAATAACTATCGTGGTAATCAAGGTGGGAATGGCAATGCTTCAGCAAAAGTGTATGCGGTAGGCCATGCAGGGACAAACCCAGACTCAAACGTCGTCACGGGTACGTTCTTTCTAAACAACCGCTATGCTTCTATCTTATTTGATACTGGTGTCGATAGGAGTTTTGTGTCTACTGCATTTAGCTCTCAAATTGATATCACACCAACTACCTTAGATCATTATTATGATGTTGAACTAGCTGACGGGAGAATAATTAGGTTAAACACTATCATTCAGGGTTTTATATTAAACTTCTTAAATCATCCATTCAATATTGACTTAATGCCTATAG
>BQNB010010667.1:22976-42976 GCA_026074375.1 Tanacetum coccineum
TTTATAAACCAAAAAGCATAGGCCAAAAATAATCTTATTGCCTCAATTCTTGTCTATGACCCTGTGCAACTAACCTTACTTTGTTCCTAATCACAATTCCCCTTTCATCTTTCTTGTTTCTAAAGACCCATTTGGTTCCTATGGCCTTCTTTCCATTAGGGAGATCCACCAGTATCCAAACTTGTTAAAGTTTGAATTGTAGAAGTTCTTCATGTATTGCTTCCACCCAGGATGAATCAGATAGAGCTTTAGCAATGCTTGTTGGTTCAATCTCTGATAGGAAACAAGCATATAAACAAGTATTTAGGGTATCATGTGTCTTCTGCTCATACACATCACTAAAAACCCTTGTTCAGAAGTAGGTTTTGACATTCTTCTTGTCTAAACAGTTGACTGCACTTCACCAATCACATTGTCAATTGGGTGATATTTATGAATTCTTGTATTAGGAGTGGTTAGAATGTAGAATACTAGTAATCTAATGAATCAACCAAGAACAATAAGTGAGATGTGGGTTGGATTGTTAGAGAAACTTGGATGGAATGGATGAATGTGTATTATGGAATGTATGGAATGAATGGATAACAAAATGAACAACCAACCCTCTCCAAGACAAGGAGAGGGTGTATAAATACTACCTATAGGCCGGCCATGGGCTGGAGTTGGGCCACCCATGGGCCTTGGGCCGGATTAGATTACTAATCTAATCTTTATACTAACTACGAGCTAAGACTTGTTACAACATTGGAAGTGACCGACACTTTTCGTGTTTCCAACAATCTCCCCCTAAGGGAGGTCACTCCAATTTACAAACTTTAAACCTAGCATACTATGCTTTATTCCTAGTCTTTAGCTCGTACTCTTGACTTTCTCTTGTGAATATGTTGTTGTGATCATTGACTTCTTGGTTTGAGCTTGTTCCTTGAACTTGTATTTGACATAGTGATCTTGAGCATCTTGAGATCATCAACCAAGCATAATCTCTACGCCAACTTGTAACTTTGCCACCTTGTGGACTTGCCGATTCTGGCCAACATGCTCATACCATTCTTGAAAAAGCTTAAACGTTGCCTCTTTCTTGAAATTCGTTACTTAACACTTTGACACTTTCTTAGAAAGGATGAGTGGTATCAGAGTAGCGGAATCTTGAAACATGTCTTGACTTTCTTGATGATTTTGTTTGTCGATCGGTTATGAGCATGTGGTTGTGGATCTTGTGAGCCAGCTAGAATCAGGAACCTCCACCACCTTTTTTACATAGCCTGCATAAAACAGTTAGCAATAAAACATGGGGACGAATATGGCTTTGTCATTCGACCATGTTTGGTTGGAGAAACCATCGGATCCGTGAGAATCGACCTGTGAATCGATAGATTCAATTTAGAAGAATCTTCTGACAGGGTTTTTCCAGCTGAAGTATTGAATCTTTCTAACACATAAGTTATTAGACTTCATCGTACTCAGCAGCGTTCTCCGTTATCGGAACGTCTCAAAGCAGACAGCACGATAAAAGTGAACCAGTGATGTTACTATCGCACCGATTCTGATATAGAAAGTTGAATTTGAATCATCGTGTTTACTTCAAAATTGTTTTTGCGACACACCGAGAGTGTTTATCAATTCAAAAATTCATTAACAACCGTTGAATCCGGTTCTGGAACAAGTTTCTGATTCTTATAGAATCGCCCATCGTTTCTTTCCATTGTCACAAGTTTGATTCAAAAGAATCGCACAAGTTACTACCATGAGCTGTTTGATATTGACTCAAGCGGATTTCCATCTTCATTGTGAATAAATTCACTCTGATGTTCTGGCAAAATCACAAGGATAATGCGAAGGACTCTTAAATGTATCTTGTAATTCACATTGTGTGACTTAGCAAGAAAGGTTTGGCAAGTGTCCTAATGAGATTTATGGATGATCTCTTTTGGCTCTAGACTCAATAGTGCACTTTTATTTTAGTGATCGGAGGCTGGAGCTGAGTGCCACCTTTTCAATATCAACTAACTCGAAGTGAGAAAGTCAATAGAAATGAGTGTATCTCCGTGAGTTTTGAAACAAAGTCTTTCTGACTTTGAGTAGCTGGGAGGGGTTGTGCATAGCGTCACTGGGTCCATGACTATCTTCAATGTCAGACACCACTGAGTGTTTCTAACAGCATATGTATTGACCCGGTTTCTGCCTAAGTGTATGGAGGGCTTCTTTATTTTCACCCTTTATCTTTACTTTTCTTTTTCATTCTTCAACCCCTTCAATGCTTACCGAGACTTCATGACTAACACCTTGTTGGGTTTGTTCCAGTGTTAGCTCCATCTCAGTCAGCATTATTCCCTTTTCTCACCTTTTCTCCTTTTTAATCATACCTAAGGACTTCTACCCTAACTAGTGGATATCCCTGGGTAGATCCCTCCGGTTCTGGCTGGATCATGGGATTTGAAAACCTAAGCCTAACCGCCTTATAACTTCAAGAATTTAAGAACATGGTCAGTCTTTAGGGTATTTCATCACAATCCTTCCAAAAACATTGAAAATTTCAATCAAAGTGTTTGATATAAATATCAAAACATTTACACTTTGAGAGTTTTCATCATCACTAAAAGCTCCCCCTTAACATGTGCATCGTTATCGTAGTACATGCTAGGATTGGAGTGCATTGAGTCTATTTTATGTGATCACTTCTGTCAATATTTATTAAGTCCGGGTTAATCACATTTTCTCCCCTTATCCAAAATGTTAATCCCTTGATATTTTGGATATCAATTGATTAACCGTTCGGGGACAAAATGAGATATGATAACAGAGTGGAACATGTTATTGCTCCCCCTCAATTTTTGAGGGTTTATAAGATGATGCCGAGTACAATTATTTGAAAATTTTGAATTTACTGAGAAATTCTTGAAAAATTTGTACTCGAGCACATCTTATAAGTCACCAATAAGTCTACACTAATAATGTACATATTCACAAAATAAGTGTATTTACGAGGATTGACCTTTGAAAGATGAGAACAACATATGATAAATCATATGGTCCTTTGTAGAAGCCGTAGATCACCCCCGTATGGTCGTCCACCGACAAATCTCTCCAAACTCCTCATGACTCTTGTCTTTAGCCTCTTGTCAATCGCCTGGATCATAGCTCTTGCGTTTGCTTTGTCGCGTTGGCTCCAAAAAGTCTGTGGCAAGTACTCCATTCTTATTCCTTTGAGGCGATCATTTAGAGCAGTCCGAACGTCATCTAGAGTGCCATCGCTGAACTTGTGTAGTTCGTCAATTCGCATCAATCTGTTCTTCTTGTCTTTATTCTCGTAGATGAATCCTCTTGGATCGGAGTATGGAGTATAAGCATCTTGTCTTCTTAGATTTGATCTGTACGTATCGGGCTTGGTGAGGTTAAGTTTCTTCTGATAACTTTCAACACCCAGTTGAAGATCTTCCACGCGTCGCTGGATGACAACACTTCGTGTAAACATTCGTAAGGAGACATTGAATGCTATACGTTCTTCAACGCTGAGATTTGTCACTTTTCCTTGTACAAGAAGAAGCAGCATATCTTCAATGTCTTGAATCCTTAGTCTGTGAAAGTCGCCTTCTTTGAACTTGTAGAGAGCATCATCATCCCTTCGTACTGTAATCCAGTCAAGATGCTTATAATCATGCCATTCGACAATTTCAACCTTTGTGACTGCAATGATCCGTCTTTTTGAATAGACGTCCCGAGCTGATTCCCTTAAAGCTGCAAATGCATAGAACTGTCGTCGCTTCTTGCCCCAATGCGAGACTCCCCAGAGGGCGAATTTGTCGTATTTGACGATCGTTTGACTCCACATTGAGTTAGGCACTAAGTCTTCTATCCATTTGATATGTCCGTAATCTGCAGCCTGAGTCTTCGTTACCGAAGTAGAGTACTTTCGGCTTGACACACCACCACTTAGATATTCCAGGTCGTTATTGATGAAGTGATTAAATGGTATGACACGACGACCTTGAGAATTTGGAATTAACGGTAGTGGCTGTCGCAGATCATGCGGATATTGGCGACCTTCAGGGTTGATCCAGTCTAATTTCTCGGTTGTGGCTTTGTAGACCTCCTCACAAAAATATTCCAATTCAGTCAAACTCTTGCAAGTGCCTTTCAGCAGCTCAAATGTTGGACCAGCTAGCAGTTCAGGTGTTAGAGTTTGAACATTTAGCCGGTTTAGCACAAAAGCGGAGAAGTCAAATGTAGAATCGGTTAGTTCATCAAACGACTCTCGAGGGTCTTGTTGTGCCAGGTTGCTTAACCAAGGTTGGACCGTTTCTTCTTCTTGTTCATCTTGGATACCTGTTTCGAACTCCTGGTCTGCAGATCTTTCAAAGACATCTGTGGATTGCATAGCATCCCCTACCGGAGCAGATTGGGTAGCAGATATTGTGTGAGTCTTAGATCCTGTACCGGTAGTCGTTCCTGCTGTCTTGGTTGTCGTTGCACTTGGAGCACTGGTAGAAGCGGGTTCCTTTCCTGACCGTCTTCTTTTGGACCCCCGGTCTGTTCCAGCGGAGGGTTCTTCATCATCATCTGCCCCATCTCTCGGTTCTCTTTTTTGTGACTGTATCGCCATATGTATCTAACAAGATTTGTCAGCCTGCATACGCCTCAACTAAGTCTGTATGAGGCTGTCTCTGATATGTCTGACTGTTGATAGAATTGTTAGTTCATCCTTGTCAATTAGATTTTTTCAACTCTAATCTGAGAGATTTGCAGCTTACAGCATGAGGTTGAGTTAGCTTCCTTTGATGATGCACCCGAAACTTCAGACCGAGTCGATCGTTTACGAACTTCTCACTTTAGGAATAATTTTGGAGAACTTCCTTTTGACATGTTCCTGATGATTTTCTTCATTCCGTCATCAATTGTCTCAAGGATTGTGATTTACAGTAGAAGACTCTTCTCGATTTTGTCATACTTCAGTTGAACTGCAACCGTCCACTGTTTCCTGCATTTATGCGTAGATATGATCAAAGTGCTAGGATAGAGGGAGCGATTCAGCATATTGATTGGTTTAGCCTGACAATTCTGAAAGTTGTCTTCTAGTGCTTTCAGTCTAATGTCAAACGCCAAACAACGAGTGCAAAGTTGGGAAGATTTTGTTTAGAGCTTGTAGTAGTTGCGGTGAATAATTGGTAGTTGTTGTGGTTGAATGACGATAGGATGCGGTGTTGGAGGGCGAGTGAAGGATGGCTCCACGAAATGCTGTTACATTAGTTCAATGAGTGGAGTAGGCTTCAGTATGTTGTCGGAACAACAGTATCTGATTTGGGTTCAGCATGTTGGATACGAATCCAGAGGTACTGACGAAGGCTTCTGTTGTTGACCATCAGGATTAACCGGAGTTAGGGTCACATGAGTGTCTTCAACATCTGTCTGTACTTTGTCTCTTCCATCAAGATCGGTATTGGAATCTTTGACTGCCTCATTTCCTTGATCCTTTGCATCTGTAGCATCTTCACCTGACTTTGCACCTGCAACCGTCGCTCCTTCAACGTCATTGTCACTATCATCCTCATCTGATGATGAAATCCTAGAATCATCTTCATCAGTATCCTGTTCATGTATTTTTTAATTTATCCTCATGGAGTGTGAGCTTGGATAGTACAAAAATCATCACCATCATTATCTGATTCAGTCATTTCTTCTATCATCTTTATCTTTAGATTTCTTATCCTCGTCAAGAGCATCATCATCTTCTGATTCGTTCTCATCATCGTTCATGGTCATTTCCTCTTCTTCTTCCTGGGTTTCGTATGAACGTCATGTTTTTCTGTATCATCATCATCTTGACCTTGCTCATCATCATCTTGGTCATCATCACTTGATTTCCAAGATATATCATCTTCTGAGTCATACTCAGGAGCATCGGGAACCCCTGGTTTAACACCAGTTCCTTCATCTGCTCCAGAACCACTAGCATGAGAGCTATGAGTTTCTTGACGGCTTCTTTTGAGGACTATTTTGAGTTGCTCAGCCTCTGTCAAGTCTGCCTCAGAGATACTCTCCAGCTCTGAAGTCTTTTGTTTTCCTGTTCCTGACTTCTTTTTCTTGGGGGCAGTTGAAGACTTCAGTTTAGGGATTGCATCTGTATTAGCTTTCTTCTTGCTTCCTTTTGTCTTAGGAGGAATTGTTCCTGAAGCCATAGCGTAATACTCCTTGTAGGATTCAGAGTTGCGGATGTCTTCGTTGGTTAATGCCACTGGCAAGATAGCCCCGTACAACTGAGTGGCTTCATTCCTTGATATAACATTGATGGTAGTAAACATTGGATCATCTCTGGCATAGTGCCAATTGACCTTGTTTCTTCTTGGAATTGAAGGATCTTTTTCCATCACATAGTTGACGACTATCTTGGTGAACCGAGGATAGTACATCGCACTGCCCTTCTTCGAACTTTTGGTCTCAATCTTAAAAATGAAGTCCTCCCATAGAAGATATGCATAATCAATGTTCTTCTTGTTGTACATACCCCACAAGATTTGAGCTTGAGAGAGACGAAGACTGTCATATGATGGAGTTCCGCAAAGACATTTGTTGATTACAGCAGCAAATGATCTCCATGGTTGATGCAGTTTATTGACATTCACGTCAGAGAGCTTCCTTATATCTCCAGTGTGTCCAAGGCTAGCTAGAAAGATGATGATCTCCGACTCAAGAGGTGGGTCTACAAACTTCTTATTGCCTATTTTAGGACAAATTTGAAGAATGTCCCTGAATTGCTCAAGACCGATGATGTGCTTCTTGTTATTCATCTTGAAACGGACTGATCGATTGTGAACATAAGCAGAAGCCCAGAATTCTTGCATGTATATTTCCGGAGCATCAGCAGTAACTTGGAAAGCCTTGTAGAACGGAGTGAGCTTTAGCACATCATAGACCACTTGAAGTGTTGCTTCCTTGGATGTGATATCCGAACTCAAGCGAAGATTGCATTTTCCAATCTTGAGTCGGTCAGCAGGAGCCACCAATGCGTCGTCCAGTGCAATCTGATCTGCTATCGAGAGTGCCATGAGTCTGTTTAAGAAAGAGTGAGTGCAGTTTATAAGAGAACATAATCATGCATTCATGAGAACCTTTATGACTTTTAGCACTTTTGAAGATCAATCTACTTAGATAGACACTTAGCGTGTAAGACAAAGGCACCTTTCCTAACAATTCAGTCGAATATAGTTAACCTTGTTTTATCAAGCTTTTACAGTCTATTTTAACCTAAGAGATTTGTTGAATTTTAATCTTTGTTAGAGAAAAATTTGATCTTAAGTGTGTTATGACATGAACATTGGTTAAGTGTTGTAACTTTTCTCGTTCGATCCTCAATGAATAGCACTTGTGCTCGTTCGATCCTCACACTCATTCGTTCGAACGAGCGACATTAAGAGTTACTCGTTCGATCAACTCTATACTTTACTCGTTTGATCTTGTCTAAGTGACACTCGTTCGATCCTCACGTGTTTCCTTTGTTCAATCCTCATTCAGAGTTACTCGTTCGAACAACACATAAAAGACACTCGTTCGATCAACACATAGTGTCACTCGTTCGATCATCACGTGTAGCCACTCGTTCGATCAACACTTATGGTCACTCGTTCGATCAACGCTTATGGTCACTCGTTCGATCAACGCTTATGTCCACTCGTTCGATCATCACATAAACACACTTGTTCGATCAGTACATAAAACCACTCGTTCGATCAAGTCTGAGTGATACTCGTTCGATCCTCACATTACTTAACACTTCGTTCGATCATCACTTATGGCCACTCGTTCGATCAACGCTTATGTCCACTCGTTCGATCATCACATAAACACACTTGTTCGATCAGTACATAAAACCACTCGTTCGATCAAGTCTGAGTGATACTCGTTCGATCCTCACACTCGTTCGATCATATCAAAACATCACTCGTTCGATCAACACAGCCAATTACTCGTTCGAATCATTTATACTTGATCGATGTCTGACCTTTGTGTACAATCGACTTTTAAACTCTTAACTATCATATTCATTAAGTCATAACAAAACCTATCATGTTGTTTTCATTATTTCGCATTTTACACTATATTTTCGAATACAAATTTAGCAAGAACACATTAAAAACATCACAAAATGATCAAGAACTGATAACCTATACATATATTAAGCCTAGAACTACAAAAGCCCTTAATCAATTACACGTTTTCACCACATTTAATAAGCCTACCACAACCAAAGCCCCTAACAATTACACGTTTCACCCACCTTTTGATTTGACGAACCCTAATTTTATAATTAGGGCTGTTATGATCCAAAAATGACGAAAACACACAATCTTTTAAAGGATTCGAGTTGTTTAGGAGATGAAAATCATGTTTGTAGTTATACCTTAGTTTTGAAACGGAGTAGAAGCTTGTTGTTAATTGGTTCGATCGAAAAAATCAAGTGTGTGTTGAGTGTGTGTTTGAGTTTGTGATTTTGTTAGAGATAACAGTGAGTGTGACGGTGGAGTATGAAGGTGAAGGAAAAAACAAAAAACGAATTTCCTTTTAAGACATATTTTGGCCCTTCAAGTTTACACATCTTATTAATTTTGCACATTAAGTTTTTATAATGTATATTCAAGAAAAACAACTAGCACACAATAGTCCTAAATGGTTTTATCTCTCATACCTATAGTCCTAAAGGCATAAACAAGTAACACATAAGACACAAATAACCGTTGAAATTCTTTTTCCCTTTTAAAAAAAAACTCATTTGATCATGACAAAGAAATTTGACATTTTCTCCCCCTCAAACAATGACCCGTTTTCTATTGAAAGAGCTGTAGACATTGATTGAGGAATCAAATGTTATTTTGAAAAGTATTTGCAGATGATGGAATGATTTTTGTAGGTGACAACACAACAAAAACCAATTAAATAGGATTTTCCTCTTATTTAATCACATAGATTGCACTTTAAACGTACCTTAAGATACAGAAATGCACGGGTTGTGATGCCAAAGTAATCACCCAGGCCTTTGCATGTCAAAAATAACCATGCCCGAGAATAAATACCCTTTGAGAGGACAAGATTTCTTTGAACTGCCTTGCCTGTTAAAATTATGACCGGTTTGCTATCTGAATAATAGCAAGCATATGGCATGTAAATGAAAACATTGAAACTTTCTGCTCGAACTTCTTTACAGCTTGTATCATTGTTAATATGACATTTTCTAAGAACCGTAAATGTTAAGATTGCAGAAGACATGCCATTTAAACTTCTTTTTGACTTTTCTTATTTTCTAATTTGTAATTGTTATTTGAAAAATTTATATAAGAGAAAATCTTTTTGGTTTTTCTGATTATTTTCAAAATATAAAATAAAATCTTTTTGTGTTTTCTGAGTTTAAATATATACTTATGATACAGGATATTTGAATAGGTACCACCACTATTCATCAACTTCATCTGCCAATTGTTTCAGAGTATCCGGCGTAAAACTTCGCATTCCCAACTTGTTGCTAAGAAATTCAATTCTTTCTCGGCCAAGAGCTTTTTGTGAAGTGTCCGCCATTGATAATCAGTATTGACAAAGTAAAGTTCGATCACCCCATTCCACATGTCCCTTGATGAAGAAGAAAACCGGATTCTATATGCTTGGATCGGGAATGTTGAACATTGTTGCAGCATAAGGCAATAGCGCTTTTGTTATCACAGTACATTGGAATTTTATTGAATCCAAAGCCATAGTCGGATAATTGTGAATCTCATCATCCAAAGGACTTGAGCACTAACAACCAGACAAGGCGAAATAAATTCAGACTTCCGTAGCTTAGAAATCGCATCGCTTTTCCTGCCTTTAGACGACCGCTTACAAGTCTATCCCCATAAAAGTTTTACACTTCCAGATGTACTACGGCGTGTACTTGGCAACCAACATGATCCGCATCTGCAAATGCTGTTAGTGCAATCGAAGAATCCTTCGGATACCATAGACCCCGATGAACGGTTCCTTTTAGATACCGAAAGATCCTTTAACTGGCATTTAGTTGCTTTTCGTATGGCCGAGCCTGATACGGGCACAAAGACCTGGCATAAAGCAAATTGTAGGTCAGTCCCTACTGCTGTAAGATAAAGGAGGGATGCCAATCATACCACGATAGTGTGATGGGTCTACAGATTTCCCATCATTATCCTCAATCCAGTATGGATATTCTCCACCATGGAGTAACACTGTGCACAAGATTCATAGCCATAATTTTTTAAGTGATTCAAGAGCATATTTAGGATGCGATTTATGAAGATGCCTCTGGACTTTGAAAATCTGTAGTCCTAAAGAAAAATGAATTTTTCCCCATCATCACATCTTGAATTTTGAACACTTATTTTTAGCAAATAGAGTCACACAGTTCAGGTTTAGATGCAGCAAAGATAAAACACGACATATATTTGTACCAGAATTAGGTCGTTTTGCCTTCTCTACGGATGAACAAAGTTGGATCCACTGAGCCTTTGGAGAAGTCATTGGATATCAGGAATGAAGACAACATATCATACCACGCGCGTGGAGCTTGTTTCAACCCATAAAGAGCTTTCTTAAGCTTGTACACGTGGTTAGGTTTGTCTGGATCCACAAATCCGTCCGTTGTCTAACATAAACTTCTCTCGAGATTATCCCCACCATTCAAACCAGTCATTCACATCCATTTTTGTTAGAGAGACCATGGTTCATGTGAGCAGCAAATGCCAGAAAAATTCGAATAGCCTCTAATCTTGCAACCGGAGCGAATGACTCTTCAAAATCGATTCCTTCTTCTTGGCGATAACCACGGGCGACCAACCGAGCCTTGTTTTTTAGAAAACCTCCTAACTCATCAAGTTTAATCTTATAGATCCACTTAAGAGAAATGACAAATGCTTTGTCCGGAGGAGGAACAAGTTCCCAAACCTCCAGACGTTCAAATTCATGAAGTTCCTCTTGCATAGCTTCAATCCAACATGCTTGAGTTAATGCTTCTTTGTAGTTTAAACTTAATTCAATCCAACATGCTTGAGTTATTTCTTACAAGTCAAAGAAATAACCGTATAATTTAAAAAATTTGAGTTTGTTAAGTTTAAACTTAATTTATTTTCACTAGTTCGGTTGACAAAAATAAGCTAGTTCGGTCCTACTCGTTCGGTTCTCCTCGTTCGGTCCTACTCGTTCGGTTCTCCTCGTTCGGTCCTACTCGTTCGATTATCACTAGTTCGATTATCAAAGTACACCTAGTTCGGTCCTACTCGTTCGGTCCTGCTTGTTCGGTTGTCACTAGGAAAGAACTCGTTCGGTTGTCACTAGGAAAGAACTCGTTCGGTTGTCACTAGGAAGGAACTCGTTCGGTTGTCACTAGGAAGGAACTCGTTCGGTTCAAACTAGAATATGCTAGTTCGGTTGACTTGTTCGGCTTACTCGTTCGGTTTCCTTGTTCGGTCCAACTCGTTCGGTCCCAACTACTACGAAACTCAAATCTTCAAAACTCAAAAAAACATGATTTTCAATGGTTTTTAGCAAAAAAATTCTGGTACAACTAGTGTTACTAACCCTATAGGAACAATAAAAATGAAAACTTTAAGGTTTTTAAGCCAAAAAATTTGAATCACTATTTTGCTCTTTGTAAAGGTTTTTGAACACAAATCAAACACAAAAACTAAACACACCACTCCATGGCTCTTGATACCAATTGTAGAATACTAGTAATCTTATGATCAAACCAAGAACAAGAGTGAGATGTGGGTTGTGATGTTAGAGAAAATGAACTTATGGAAAAATGGAACAACCAACCCTCTCCAAGACTAAGAGAGGATCTTATATAGATCCTATGGAGGTCGGCCATGGGCTAAGTTGGGCCTCCTATGGGCCTTGGGCCGGACTAGATTACTAATCTAATCATGATACTAACTACGAGCTAAGACCTGTTACAACTAGGAAGTGACCGACACTTTTCGTGTTTCCAACAACTTTCTTGACTAACTTCACAATGGCATTTCCCATGGTTAGCTTGGTTTGTTTGAGATCCGTTTCCAGGCTGTCAATTCTTGATATCAACTTAGGAACTGCTTGAAGTAAATCATCCATAGGCATGTGACTTGGAGCCTGTTCTTGTGGGGGTGAGAGGTGTTGGTGGACAGGAGATGACTCCTCATAGATGTGCTCAAATGGTGTAGGTTCAGTGTCAGGTATTGGTGTAGGTGAAGGTGTAGATATAGGTATAGGTGTTGGTGAAGTTGTAGGAACAGGTGGTGGTGTAGGTGTAGGGATAGATTGAGCCACAGCATCATGTTCTTGTCCTGCATTTGGGTTAGTAGCAACAAGTAACATAGCAGGCAATAACGGTCTTGGTGCCCCTCGAAAACCCCTTTTCATATTCCCAAAAATCTTTTTGGTCAGGTTCACAGCTAGATAAAGGTGTTTGTTTTCCGTTTGAATATTCAAAATCATTTCGCTAGAAAAAAGAGGATACATCCAAATACTTTGTCATTCTTCTCAATTTGCACCATACCATCAAAATAAGTTTGAAAAATTATAACTCTACCAGTTGATAGACTGTTCAACGTAGTAGCAATATTGATACCGATTGATCATCCACCACTTTTTAGAGCTTATACAATGTAAAAGATGGTGGACTAAAAATCTCCATTGGGGTGTGAAAAAACTTTTCCAAAAAGTGAAAGTTCCATCAGTCGGATACCCCATTTGCCCCATTCCCTCAAAAAGTTCATCATTTGGCAACATTGTAATTCCTGTGGCGTCTTCTAATTGAAGTGATTCCCTAATTGACGCCTCAGAGATTGTGTATCTTATGGTATCAATGGTTGCCTTTATTTCTAGAGTCCCATTAGCGTGAGTATTGGTAGTAGCAGTCTGCCAAAACTGTTTTACAAGGGAATCATAGATAGTTGGATTGGTAGTTAAGGCATACCTGAGGTTGGATACTAGAAGAATTTCCACTAGCTCAGCAAACCCTGCACTTTCATAGGCTTGCGCAAAAACCCCACTTGATTGTGTTTGTCACAATACTTTAATTGAGCCATTGGACAATCGTATTAATATTCTTGGGTTTTGATGCGAGGGAAATTATAGATGCTGGTAACAGGACGCTTGACTATTTTCGTTATGAAATTAAAAAAGAGTTTTACTTTATAAAAAGGAGATAACAATAAAAAGATAAGTATGAGAGAGAGGTCAAACTCTATCTATATATAGCTTCTCTGAGGAACGATAATAGCGCCGTAAAAATCTCTAACGGTAACATTTAAACAGTGATAAAATAGAAAAAGTCAAATTTCCCGCAACCAGCATTAAAATTAACCTACCAGAATTAAAAATTACACTACCAGACTTTATTTTGGTCAACCAGAATTAATTAAGAGTCAACCCGAATTAATCTCTTTTCTACCGAATTAAGTATTGTTACTAAGAATTTATCAAAAGTCGAAAAAAACTTACTACTTCTGCCTTGCATTACACATACCATTCTATCGCCTGCAAAGATTAGTCTAAAACAAAAGAAAAAACCCATACTGCAAGAAATTGTATAAACAGAATTAATGAAAACTAACTACCCGAATTAACTCTACTTAACTATCAGTATTAATATGACATGACTACCAGTATTAACCTAAACTTAACTAACAGTATTAATACTACTTAGCGACCAGAATTAAACAAATGATACAACTAAGCCTCCCCTTGAATGTTGCTATGGGTTGATCATACCAATGCTAACCACCAAGTAATTAAACCGAGGTCCATCAAAAGGTTTGGTCAACAAGTCGCTCATTTAAGTTGTGTGAATTTTCTCCACACTGATGAGCTTCTTCTAGTAACAATCTCATATGAATGTGGTGGAATCTCGATGTGATTTTGTCTTTGATTGTAAACGGGTTCTTCACAATGCAGATTGTGCTTTCATTATCAATGTGGATTTTGGTATTCATGAATTGAAACCATAGTCCAGCCATTTGATTTTGAACCACAATACTTGTCCACAGCAATTTGCAGCAGCTACATATTCAGCTTCAGTTGTTGAAGTGGCCACAATTGTCTGTTTCTTACATTGCCATGAGATAAGTCTTTGTCCAAGAAATTGAGAACCACTTGTTATGGATTTCCTGTCAAGGTTAGATCTACCATAGTCACTATCAAAGAATGCTTCCAAATCAAATGATGATTCCCTAGGATACCATAAGCCCAAGTGTGGTTTGCCCTTGAGATACTTGAAGATCCTCTTGACAGCATTGAGATGAGAAGTCTTTGGAGTTACCTGAAAACGTGAACAAACACATACTGCATACATAATATCAGGTCTAGAAGCAGTTAAGTACATGAGGGAACCTATCATAGATCTGTACAGGTGTACATCTACATCAAAAGCTTCCTCATCCTTTGTCAAAGGTAACTTGGTCTCCATGGGAGTGATGGCAGCTTTGACATTCACAAGATCAAATTTCTTGAGTATCTCAGCTACATACTTGTCTTGAGATATGAAGATGCCTTCCTTGTTCTGCTTGACTTGTAGACCTAAAAAGAATGTAAGTTCACCCATGGAACTCATTTGAAATCTGCTTTGCATCAAAGCTTCAAACTCATCACACCAAGACTTGTTGGTAGACCCAAAAATGATATCATCAACATACACTTGAACCAACATGATATCCTTTTTGTTTCTTCTAATGAATAAAGTCTTGTCAATGGTTCCCCTCCTGTATCCATGCTTCACTAGGAATGTTGACAAAGTAGCATACCAAGCTCTAGGGGCTTGGTGCAATCCATACAAAGCTTTGACCACCTTATAAACCTTTGTAGGATGATCAGGATCAACAAAACCAGGAGGTTGTGAGACATAAACCTCTTCATCAATAGTGCCATACAGAAAAGCACTTTTAACATCCATTTGATAGACTATGAACCCCATAAATGAGGCAAAGGCCAAAAACAACCTGATAGCTTCTATTCTTGCTACAGGAGCAAAAACCTCATCATAGTCAATCCCTTCTTCTTGTCTATGACCTTGAGCTACTAGCCTTGCTTTGTTTCTGACAACTACTCCCCTCTCACCTTAGCACCATTGGGTAAATCAACCAAGACCCATACTTGTTGAAGCTTGAACTGCAACAGTTCTTCCTGCATAGCTTCAACCCAGCTTTCATCTTCAAGGGCTTCTGAGACTTTCCTTGGTTCAGATTGAGATAGAAAGCAAGCAAAAAGACAATGTTGTTGATCTTTATGATTGCTTCTTTGCTGTGCTTGTATGTAGCTTACTAGAGCATGAGCTTCAGTGATCTTCTTGAGAGAGCTTCTAGTCTGAACAGGTGTATTGGGATCTCCAAGGATTTGACTTTGAGGATGAGCATTGTGAATCCTCAGAGTGTGGTACCTTTTCCACTGATACTACCTTTACTTCCTCCAAAAGTAACAGATCCCACTTTGGACAGTTCTTGATAATCTTCAAGATGGGCCCTGTTACCAGTCATGTGCCCAGAACATCCACTATCAAAAATACCTCTATGCTCCATATGCACATTTCAAAAAGAGATTAGTTTCTCTTTGGGACCCAGGCCTTCACAGGCTTGGGTCTGCCTTGTGGACCACTAGAAACATTAACAGCACAATCAACTAGCTTCCAAAGATTTTTAGAAGATGCAAACCAAGAATCAACAATTTTTTGTAAATCATCTTTGTCCTTGACAGCTTTCATTCCTATTCGATTAGCTTGAAAATTTAATTTTTCAGTTAAGGAAGATTGCTGTTTGTGGGAGGCTCTAAGCTGAGATTCTAATTTCTTAACAGCAAGGTTATAAATAGCGTGAAGCGTGACGTAGCGGCATAGCCAAGCCTCAAGCTTTAGCGTGAGGCGTTGCGTCATATTGAGTAATGCATTATATGACTTTTCAAATTCCATTATGTAATGACATTAAATCCCCTTTAGCGTTAACACAATCAATTTCCACCTTTGACCATAATTCACATCATTATACTTATCTAGTTCGCTTGAACTTTCTTAAGGTCTTTAAACATCATCTTGATTAGTCATGGACATTCATTGGTTTGCTTCTTGGAAATGGGTTTATTGATGATTCTAACTTTTATTCATAGTTTTGAAATCTCAATTTCCACCTTTTAATATTATCAACTAACTTCTATGTTTGATGATTCAAAAAGGTTTTTGAGTTCGGGAAGTCATTTAAACGTTGGTTGTAAGAAAAGTTGTCAAAGCAGTAAATACGGGTCAGATTTAGGTTAGATTACAAGGTATAAAACCCCCACTTAAAATTCGAATTTAGCTTATTCCTTCTATAGGAGTTTAGTTCTATGTGTCTATTAGAAATCCCCCAAAGGATATCTTCTTATTTGGAGTCTAAGTATGATTTTTAAGTCTAAACTTTTTAGTGTGCAATCAGATCCGAATTAGGACTGTTTTGATGTTTGATTTTCTTAGGAGTACTTGTGCATGTAAATGGCTCTTGGGAATCATGAGGTAGTTAGTATACTCATAAATGAACATAGGTAATTTTTGGTGTGAATTATGGAGGTCAGTAAGTAGAGGTTTTGAGTACGTTAAGTCACGTTAAAATTCTACAGTTTTAAACAAATTGTGACTAACTAGTGAAACTTGTTAATGGAGTGGTTTAATTTGGGTATGGTGTCGGGGTGACCCATGGGGTTAATAAAACACATTATACATCCATCATATGATTGTTACATGTGCATTAAGCTTTTGGCTTAGTAGCATGTAACACGAGTTATTTTGTTGTATATATTTGTGCTAGTTGTTTGAAAAGCTTATTGTTGGAATCTTTTGGAAAGCTAAGCAAAGATGAGTTTCATAACCCCTTTTTCTCATGTTATTTTAGGGTGAGAATGATGCTTGTCATGTTGTCGTGTTAAAATGTTTCTAAGCTTGATGTGGTTATGTGTATTGGATCGTGGGCACGTTCCGTCCCGTTGTGTTGCGATATGATATGTTTGGTATTATGGATCCCAATATACAAAACGAGGTGTGACGGTGGTAAGACAGCGCACATATGTAGTTGATATGATTGTGGATCGTGGGCACGTTCCGTCCCGTTGTTGTTAATTGTTGTCATAAATTTTTTTGGTAATTGCAGCAGCTAATTGAAAGTTTATTTTGGATATTGTTGTATGTCGTAAACCTATGATTCTCGCTCAACTTTATGTTGACATTTTAAGCATCATTTCCAGGTGAGCTTAATGGTGCTAAGATAGAGCGAAGTGGCTAGAAGAGACCGTAGGATGCTTGAAGTTTATTTATGCTTTCTGTTTGAATAAATGTGTTTGCATGAATTATTTGGATTGTGTTTTGCATGTCATTTATTAACGAGACCTCTTTCTCATTGATAAAGACACCGTTAGGTTTTGGGTATTATTATGACACTTTGCGTCTTTGCTTTACTTTAGTTTTTCATTTTAGTATTCTCTATATAGACACCATGTGTTGTGATGATATCCATTCTTGTTTACGCCTCGTGTTTCCGCCTTGGCGGGGTGTGACAACACCACCTTTGATGCTAGCAGTGCAGCCGCCGAGTGTCTACGAGGTTGGAGGTCCATCCACTGCTGCTGCTGAGGGACCGTCTTTTCCCCTCCCAGCACCTGGACTTCCAGTACCTCTGTTAGTGATCAAGGATTTGAGTACCCACTTAGGTAACCTGGAGTACGGGCATGGGCAGTTGGTGAAGAAAGTTATCCAGATGAGTGGTGCAGAGGTAGAAGCTGGTGTTACCATTGGGGAGATAGGCCTTAGGGTCTTTGCTATTGAGGGACAGGTATAGGTGATGGCGTCCTAGATGGTTCATGCTGCAGACAGGTGGGAGCAGGTTGGTGCTCAAGTTGAACAGGGTCAACAGACTGTGACCCAGAGAGATAAGGAGATTGTTGGATTGACCTAACAGGTGTAGGCTTTGTAGGCAGCTATGCAGCAAAGAGACACGCGGATTCAATAGCTGCAGACTATGGTCTTAGAGATGAGCAGCCAGGAGAGCTCACTGATGCAGTGCATTTTGAGGATGGATAGGCGACTTGCAGCATTGGAGAGAAGACCCCCAGGACCTCAGTAGTCCTGTTAGTAGTTTCTTTTTGGATTAGATGATGACCATTTGTATAGCCACTAAACTGCTAGTGTCAGTTAGTGAGGTCATGCTGCCGGGTGTATTTTGTTTTTGTAAACACCGCAGCCATTTGGATATGTTAGGATTTCTGTACTAGAAACTTAAAAGATTTTTATGATTGGGATGTATCAGTCTTAGAACCAGAGATTTGTAACTTTTGGGGGATTTTGGTTGTACGTGTACTACCCCTAGTATTGTTATCATTATGGTCATGAGACTATGATTATCATTTGATTATGAGTTTGTATGATTATGGATGTTGATGTTCCGAGTAGGCCTGTTATTAGATTGACCTAATCCTGAGTGTGGAATGATTCCGGTTGGTGGATCTTTCACGCACGTATGATACTTACTTGCATTATCCATGAGTGGGTATTATTTTTGAAACTTCCTTTGACCGTTGACCAAACTGCATTTAATGATGCTTTGTGAATTGACAATTTTAAAACTGTGAATTGCAATAATGAATTTGTGTGTTGAACAAATGTCGTTGCGCGAATCATATTGACTATGTTGTATAAATTGTTTGTGCAAACAATGGAAAAATGTGTTTTCAAATTTCATAAACTGACCCTATGGTGTCAAATAAACCTTCTTTAATTTTTTTTTATAACATAATATATATGAATAAATTTTCTTTTTTTATAATAAGAATGGAAGGTGGTGCTATCTTCTTTTCTTTCTTTTGAAATAATTTGATTTTTTCTCTTTGAAATTTTTCTTGGAATTAATTTACGCATGTAGCGTATGGAAAAGAAACATTTTGACGAGGAAGGACATTATGTCGTTTGTTCCTCAATTATGCACAACCTGATCAACTATGCATAATTTAGGAAGAACTACGCTATGTCGGATAAATCGTCACCATTAAAATGTTTGATGATTGGGGTAAATGTTTGGGTCAAGCTTCCGGAAAGAGAAAATATTTTTACCCTACTACGGATTCTTATACAAGTAGCCCTACTCCTATTGACTGCATGGAGAGAGTCTCATGCGAGTCATTATGACTGAGTTGTTCTGAAGAGGAAATAACTACGGTATTGCTCGAAACAAGTGTGTCTAGAAAGGAGTGAAGTTTAGTTCGTAGTACTTAAGATCGGTGATTGTTATGAAGACGTGTCAAAACCAAGTGTAGTTAGTGTGCTAGTAAGCAATGGTAGAATTGAACTACCAAGGGTGTAAACCAGATACTAACACTAAGAATGAATCTTCTTGGAAATGTAAAGATTCCTAAGGTGGATGGAAGCTGAGATGGTTAGTCACGAGGTTGAAAGTAAGAAATAGAGAAGACTTCTCCTACATTGAATGCATGTTGCCTTTGATTTATCAACTGATGGTCGTGAAGAAGACTTCTTTCCCCGAGACAGAATGTAGTGGTAGTATAGTCGTAAGTATACCTGATGTCGTCGAGGATTAGAATAAGGCACTAAGCAACACCTGACTTAAGGTTAGTGATCCTTACTCCTTAACGTAACAACTTTATGTGCGTATGGAAAAGCAAAAAGATTGGATATTCCAGCCGAATGGTGACATCTGTTTCCATCCTGTAAGAACTATCAAAGTAGCTAACGCCTTAAGCCGAATGATATCAAAATAGGAATGTGTGTAGTTATCTCGACTAGATAAGTTGGGTCGTCTAGGATTTGAGGTGACGCGATAGGACTGAGTCGACTATGTCAGTCGCGATGCGTAAATGTTAGATTTTTTTTAGTCGAACTAACAACGAGACCATGATGCTCAATTGTTTTCTTGATTGTTTTCAAATTGTCTTTCGACAATATGTGTTTTTAGTGGAATCATTGCCGTCGAATTATGTGCTATATGTGTCTTATGTGCTATGTACTC
>BQNB010010667.1:52976-83406 GCA_026074375.1 Tanacetum coccineum
TAAAATAGGAAGATTCTGATTGAAGTGGTGGGTTAAAAATTACTCGGGAAAATATGATAAGAGTTTTTGGTGAAGGATTTGGTTGGTACAAAGCTACGGTTTTGGCTGTGGGTTCGATTCTAGCTACGGGTACAAAGACAAAAGGGTAGTGGGTTCAAGTATTAATAAACCTCAAGTCAGGGGTTGGTTTAGTGTTAGTTTTAATTTGGTTTTGGTTGGGTGTTTTGGTTGAGCCGTGAGTACCACAACAAAAAGGAACAAAGAAGACGAGCTTGACTGTTTATCGAGTCCGATCTTGCTTTTCATTGCATTGTAAGCGCTCTTTTTATTTTTATTTCGTTCATTTTCGTGTATTGAATAATATTAGTCGTTGCATGTGATGAAATAGACAAGATCTTGCGCCGATTAGTTAGTTGATGTTATAAAATGATTGAGCGAGTTAAGTATAAATTGTAGGCCATGTTAGATGTGTCGTGGATGAGTTTTTGGGTTAAAAATAAGTTTTGGCGTAATTGGAAATAGATATATTTTGTGCAGAAACTTTGGCACGGTAAACGAGGGTCGATATTTTGGGAAATTTGATTTTTGATTGAAGAATATGATAAAGCTTTCTTAGACGATCTTTTTGACATAAAATGGAGCTTCTAACTCCTAATAACGAAGAAGTTAGAGCTAAAACGAGATATATACTTTTGGCATAAAAATTCAGCACTTGTAGAAAATGGTGTTTGCTGTCAGGAAATTAAACGCTTGTTTTGAGCACTTTCGAGTCCGTTTCGACCTTCCGACAAAGCACGAAAGTTGCTCGGAATGATGTTTTACTTTGCCACGAGCCTCGCTAGTTTTAAAATCAAGTAATAACGGGTCAAAACCAAGGTCAAAGTCTGTGTTTTTATTAAGAGAGTCGAAGTTCCTGCAAAAACTTGCAGGGGCATTTTGGTCATTTTTCGTCGAGTTTCGGGTCTCGGCTAGAACTTTAAGTTTATCTTGCGAAATAAGCACTTCAAGTTTATCCTGCGAAATATGTCATCATTTTATCTTGCGAAATATGTCATGATCTTATCCTGCAAAATATGTCATGATCTTATTATGCGAAATATGTTTCAGAACTTTGTAAAATCTCGTGAAATAAGATTTTTATCTTACGGTTTTAGTGTCTGATTCATATTTTTAAGCTTTTTCTTTTGGAATTTAAAGACAAGTAACTCTACAATAGTTTCAAAAAGCCAAAGTGCTTAAAATAGAACAACAAACCACAAATTCAATCACTTCATAAACAATAGTTGAAGAAACTCATTGAAAAGATGAAAGGAAAGTATGTGGAAACTAAGTATGATAAATCATCGGTTGTTCGTCAACCAAATGCTTTTAAAAGTAAAAATCAATCAGTTTTAGGTAAACCGACTCCTTTTTCAGATTCTCTTAAAAAGAAATATTTCTCAAAGTCAAGGTCGGTTACCAGAAATAATATGTCAACGGATTTTACAAAACGAGTCACTGCATAAATTTTGCCTCAAAAAGAGAACCCAGTTCAAAATAACACAAATGTCATTGCACCAGGATTGTACAAACTTCACACAAGGATAAATCAAACTAGAACAACACAGTTATTTCAAGACATTAGGAAAACTAACAAACGTGTGTCTTTCTCTACAGGAGTAATTCCCACTACTAGTGTTAGCAGACCACAGCTTAAGAGCAATCGATTAGAAGATAGAGTCTTGCATAACAATAGTCAAGGGAAGAAGCAGGAAGTAGAAGACCACCGTAGGATTTTTAAGTTTTCTAATAATAAAACGTTTGTAACTTACATGTAATGACAGCTTGAATGTTAAGACCTTAGATGTTAATTTTGTTTGTGTGACTTGTGGAAAGTGTGTGTTGAATGACAATCATGATTTGTGTGTTCTTTATTATATTAATGGCGTGAATTCTAGAACTAAGAAGCCCATTGTTGTGCCTATTAGTACTAGAGAACCCAAGCGAAAAGAGAACCAATCTGTTGCAACTCCCTATACGAAAATAGTTGCTTCAGAACCCACTATCAAAAAACCTAGAAGCACATTTAGGAAGCTATATGAGCATGCTAGTAAGACATGTAGTTGGTGGTATCCTAAGCTTACACCACTAGGATATAAATGGAAACCTAAGTCTACAACAACTAATGTTAAACCGAATGATAGATTGACTATAGTAATTAAATCTAGAATTTCTATTATCTCAGAACAAAAGACTCTTAGGGGGTCCAGTTTGTCCAATACTCCATTGTCTTCTAATTATTTTGCAGCTCATAGAGATAATTCTATTCATCGTCGACTTTGGGTGCTCAAAGCACATGACAGGAAATCTCAAGCATCTACGTAATTTTGTGGAGAAGTTTCTGGGTACAGTGAAATTTGGAAATGATCAATTTGCACCAATTCTTGGATATGGAGACCTGGTTCAAGGAAACATCACTATTGATTCGATAAAATAGTCTATATAAAATAATATATCCTAAATACCAAATAGTAATAGTATAGAGAGTTTCCCGTTTAATATAAAAATTGCTTGAGGACAAATAATATTTTATCTCCCGGATGTCGTATCTCGATGAGAGATGAATTTGAAATTCACGAAAGCGTTTTGTTTGAAGCTTGAATATCGAATATTTATGTTTTTGGTTTTAAACTAAAAATTTAATAAAAATAAACTATTTAAAAACTAGATAGCAAACTGCGAGCAATTAAACGGAGAATGATATATTATAAAAGATATGCTTGCTAAGTGTATTGATTAGATCCTTAAGTGTGAATTAAATATACAATTAAGTCCTTATTGATGAACCAATATCTTTCTAACAAATTATCTTCTCACAACGTTAGCTTATATTGAAAACAACGTTTATTAAGATATCGATTACTAAATTAATGCCTAATTATTCTTACGGCTTTTGTCCTCTCGAATAACCAAAACAATAATTTAAGTAATATAAAAATCACTAATCAATATTTTCCCTTTTTTTATTAATCACACTTAATTCACTAAACAATTTAACACATAGCAAGCATATATAAAAATCTACGCACTACACATATTAATCAACCTAACACTAATCAACAAAGCAAGCATAAACGTATTTATACTAAATAAATCTAAACTACTAAAATTGAAAAGAGAAAGAGGATAGACCCGAATGAAGAACCACAATGATATAAAACCACCCGATCTTACAAACTTAATAAACAAATAAGCTTATCACTTAAAAAGCTTCTACTTCACTAATTAGAAAATAAAGGTGTCAAGTTTATCTACTAATTACTTCCATAAAAACCATAAAGATCAAAACTTTATCTATTTATCAACCTTATAAGACCCTTAAGCTCCGGCCTTAGATGATGGAAGGATGAAATAAGAGATAAGCCAAGGAAACAAAAGATTAGGACAAATAAGCTATAAGCTAAATCTTCTTTTAAGATCTAAATATGTAACATGAAAACTTTAAGATCTAAAAAAACTTTGATTAAAACTTTAAACTATTTTTAAAACTATTTATAAAACTAGATCTAAAAGTAAATAAGCAATTGAAAACTATAACTACTAAAAAGCTTTTATAACTACTAAACTAAATAATAAGCTCTCGAAAATAAGGGTGCTCAAGACTTAAAGAATAAGCCGAGTAGAAGACTCATGACACCCTTTTTGCAATTCGAATCGAGCATAAGCAATAAATAAGCAACCAAATAAGTAAAACAATAAGACAAAATGAAATAAGCAAAAGCTTATTTGGATAATATAAGCTTAGATCTAAATCTAATAAGCCAAAGGAAGGCTTATTTGAAATAAGGAATAAGCTAGGAGAAAACTAGAAGCAATAATAAGCCAAAATAAGCTTAAAAAGAAAAGAAAAGAAAATAGAGGATTAGAAAAAGAATAAACCATAAGAAAATAAGCACTTCAATCTTCAAAACATCTTCATTAATAAGCTAAAAAGAGTTAATTACAATAAGCTAAATAAGCTATAAAAGCTTTTACAATAAGCTAAAAACTATACTACACTAATCCTAAAACTAACCTACACTACTTTGAAAAATAATCTAAATCCTCACACCAACAAATGAGCAACGTCTGTTGTATTTATAGCACAAATGAGAGTTTGAGGGCAATTTCGTCATTTCAGGCAATCAACCAATAAGAGCTCTAGATTTAGGGGTATTTTAGTCCTTTTACAACTCTACCGCCTCAATCATAGCTTAATCCTTACGCCAATCATTAGCTCGGGATCCTATACCTCGTACCTCATCATTGGCAGCTATCATTCTTCCGATCCACCAACCACAATGCGCCACGTCAGCCATTCTAGAAGCCTCTTTATCCGAACCTCGTGCACCTGCATAGTACCTCGTACCTACACAACCTGCCATCAATCATTAACAGGCTACGTGTCACCACCTGAGTTGTGCCACGTGACGTAATCATTGTTCCGGCACTGTCATCGGAGCCACCACCGGACCACCGGTCAACGACGGTCAACAGTGACGCACCACAGTTGACCATCGCTGGATCGCCGCCAGACCATCGGTCAACGGTAGTTGACCGCCAGTCAACGGACAGGTCAACGATCGGGTCTGGATTCGGGTCGGGTCGGATCTGCCACGTGGCACCACCTAAGTGGGCCACATGTCACTTGAGGGAAAATCCTCACCCTAGGCAAGCCTGGGGTTTGAACTCTCGACCTCAAGGTTGAGAATGAAAGGCCTCAAAGAGACACCCCTGTGCCAGCTGAGCTAGCAAAGGGTTCCATTATATATATGGGAACTTTAATATAAAACCCTCTTTAACTTTGGACCAGGTCATTTTAATAAAAGGGTTCAATAAGGGACGTGTAGGGTTCAAATAAGAAAGTTTCAGGGGTCAAGTAAGGTACCGATAGAATCGTAATTTCATGCTCTTTCCAATGGAGTGATCGTGGAATTTTTACGAGTTCGTTTAAATCTCGATAAACGTGAAAACGTCGTCCATAGTCACCCGAAAATTACCGTTTTTGCTTCGTTTTCAATCCTTTGTACCTGTAAGACATAAAAACACAATACAAACATATTTGCAACATAATTACTCATATTTTTGTGTTTTAGTCCGTTTTAATGTGTTTTATGGGGTACAAATGATGTGTGTTTTAGCACACATCAAATTCTCCAACACTAAGCCATTGCTGATCCCACACGTAATGTTTATAAAACAGGCCCGAAAATAAATAATTAAAATCCCCCTTAACTTATGACCCCTCACAATCAAACAAGAACAGAAAAGGTCTATTAAGAAGGTTCAAAAATCATTTATTTCTAAAGTGCCCCCGTTTTAACCACTTATTCATTAATAGATAAAAACTAAGATAAAAACTAAGATAAATTATTTAAAAGGCTTTAAGAACGGGAGTTCGTCATCCATGATTTTCACAATCCCCAAACTAAGCTTAAAACGAAATCACAGTTAAATATAAGATTAGATGCTAACACTACTCATAAATGCTAATTGTGTAAGTATAAACTTAAATTTTCGCTCTCATTATTCCTAAATCCTCTTAGGATTTTATTATTATTATTTAGATAAAATAATGTGAAACGAGATCAGTTATTTAATTAGATTATGGCCTTATTATTATAAAGGTGCCCGATTTAGACCATAATTAGTTTGAAATCCTTTCCTAAAGAGACGATATGGTGAGAATAAGGTCCACATTAAGGTTCTAATTTCGCATGATTTAGGGGTTATCCTTTTTATTTCATCCGAAACAACACAACTACGAGTTCAGAAACGGAGGCTTTATTTAGATAACCCCAGAGTCAAAATTTGGCTTTATTAATATTATTATTATTATTGCAACATTATTATTCCATGGTCCTTTAAACAACTGCCACACCGGTATGCGAGCCGACCATGGTCCAAGAGTCTTATTTCGACCAGGAGATCCTCGACCTTTTTGAAAATGGCCACATCGATATGCGAGCCGACCATGGTCCAGTAAACTTTTATTAGTCTTAGATTTATTATTCTTACTATGGGCCTTCTTTTGAAGACTGTCACATCGGCAGCGAACCAACCAGAGACACTAAACTTTTATCAGCCCACAGTTCTTATTATTATTATTACCTCCACCCTTTAAACGACTGTCACATCGGTATGCAAGCCGACCATGATCTAGAAGTCTTATTTCGGCTTCGGTTTATTAACTTATTATTATTATTATTATTATTAGCCAAATTTCAAGTCCTGTGGTCTTTTAACTACCTAGACAACGGTAGCGAGCAGTTAGGAATCGATAGCCTATTTCCCCACAACACTGACAAAACATCGATGTGTACCTTACTTTCACCAGAAGGAATCTCTACGAAGGGATTTAAACTAAGAATCGCAAAAACTAAAGTAACTTTATTTAATTAACAATTATAACGTTTATTAAGCTGGTAGGAGCAAAAAGCTACAATTAACCTCTATTAGCTCTAAAGAGATCCAACTACTCCACGCTTAGCATCTAACTTATATTTAACTCTATTATTTTTTGTTCTTTGCAAAATTTTAAAGTTTAGCAAACGCTTAGTCTCGAAAGCTAAGGGGAAAGCTAGAGTAATGACAAGTCTCATTTACTATATATAAATATAAATAAATATATAAATATATAATAAATATGATAATATCAATAGTAGTAGTATAGTAACCGGAAGTATCGGTCTCTCACTTCGTTATCCACAAAGTTTAAAACCGGACCCGGGTCGTTCTCCTAACGAGGCGTAAAATTGACGGTTACGTTTTTGGTTTGACTTTTGGATGCTTGAATAACAAAGATTTGATTGGGGTCTCTAAATTCTATGGGAAATTATGAAGATTTAAATAAGGAATGCTTAAAACTACGGAAAAATCATAAAAAGGCATGGGAATTTAAACTTAAAACTACGGAAAAGCATAAAAAGGCATAAAAATAATTCCTAAAACTACGGGAACATAAATAAAGGCATAGGAAAGCTTAAGAAACTATGGGAACGTAATTAAGGCAATAACAAAGCTAATAAACGAATAATGGAAAACGTAAAAACGCGACTAAAAACTAACTATATTAAATTTTAACCCTACACATGAAAATTTATTTTTCCTAGGTCCTAATTGATAAAAGAGAAATTAAAAAAAAAGAATTATATTTAATTTTTTATGAATTAAAAACAGTTTTAAAAGGAAAAATTGATTAAAAATACTAAACTATTTATTAAAAATCTAAAAAAATATAGAAAATAGTTTAAACTATAAGGAATGCAAGAAAAATAAGAAATTGGCAAAAGGCTGAAGCAATAAGCAGAGAATAAGCAAATAAGCAAACATAAGCAAAACTGCAAATAAGGTTTAAATAATAAATGTAACAAACTATGAAAGAAAAAGACCTAATGGCAGAGTGGTTTGTGTGTGCCTGTGTGAGGTGCTTGCTATCTAAGGGGGAGGTCATGGGTTCGACCCCCATGCCTTCCCTTTTTGAAAACATTTTAAAAAAATCTTTTTACACAAACTTAATAAGCACCTTAAAATAAGCATTTTTTATAACTAGAACATTTTGTGATACATTAAAATAAGCTGGGAAAAGAGCTGAAAAGGAGACAGAATGCTAAATAACACTTAAGGAAACTAAGGCTTAACTGTTGGCTTATTCTAGGACTAATAAGCAATAGGTAAAGGGAAATAAGCATAGACAGATATCAAGTTACATCTAAAAAGCATTTGTGAACAACATTAAACAAAGAAAACAAGCACATAAACACAGAAAAACTAATAAGCAAAAAGGCCAAACCTATAAGCCAAACAGCCTAAGGGGTAATTTTTGAGCTTATTTTTAAGCACATAAATGGATCCTTATGGCTATGGGGCTTATATGTCCTTAAACCTTAGCTTAAGGGCTATAATAATAAAAAACAAATTTGAAATCCAAATAAGCCATGAAAAGGTCTTATGAAAGATGCTGTTTTACTCAGCATATGCAGAATTATGTTTTTGAAAAGACAAAATGCTTATGGCAAGCCTATTTTTAAGCTAGAGAAAGATCTTTAAAACCTATAATAAGCTGAAACAGATAAAGAAGGATACCTAATGAGCTTATGCAAGCATTGTCAAAGCTTAAAACTATAATTAGCTAACCTTAATTTGAAATCTAAAGTTAACTATAAAGCCGAGGAAAGGAGGCTTGGACATATTTGTACTAAACCTCAAATGGTAAATGCAGGGCTAAAGTTATCTGTTCTAATTCACTAGTGACCCATAAAGAACACTTACTTAACAACTAAAATGCCACTTAAACTAAATCTACCAAATAAGTAGATTGTAGAAACTACCAACTAACAGATTTTAGCAACTGGTAGACTAAACCTTAAGATTAAGTTTTAAACCCTAAAAACTTAAGAAAATAGACCTAAAGGTTTATTTAGAGCTTATGAAATCTAACCAAATGACCAAAATCAGGTTTATACCATTTTGACCCATTTTATAGCCTTAACCCAAACACTCCCTTAGATATCGTAAAACCAAATTTAACTTGAAAAGACTGAATTTTAAAGAACCACAGGGTAAGACTAGGTATTCCTTAGCTTTCTTAAGTAAGTTTGAGCATTTTCACACCATAATTAAGCACTAGGAGCAAGCAAAATCAAATAAGCAGTAAAGCACTATTTAAGATAGAATGTATAAGAACTTAATAAAAGATACTTCAAATTTCATTAAACTTAAAAAGAAAATAGTACAAGGCTTAAAAAATGACAGAAATAAAAACATAAAAACATTAACACTAAAACTAATCTACTCCTACATACACTAGTTGTTTCTATCTTCTGTCTTCTTTCTTTTTATAAGAAGCCAAGGTTCCCATTGTGTGTTTCTTGTGTTTTTGTTGTGAGAGAGCTCAAAGCTTCATCCTGGCCATCCATCCTTCTTGCTCTCCAAGCTCTAAATCCTAGCCCTTGATTTCCATCTACCAATCAAATTCCCTGGGATTGCCAACGTATCTGGCAAGCATTTGTGTGGTGGTCAAGGGTGATGGTGAAAGGGATGGATGAGTTTGTGTTTGGCGGGAAGAAACAAAGAGTTATAAGGGTGAGCAGGGGTGAAAGTTTGGGGAATGGGCAAATTTAGTCCCTTAAGGTTTATAGTGATCTTGCAAGTTTAGTCCTTTGTTTGGCAAGTTAAGCCCTTGTAGTTTGTAAATGATTGCACCGTCAGTCCTTAAGTGACTAATGGTGTGAGGATGCAATGGGTAACGGTTGTTAAGTGGCTTGGGTTTGGTTTTGGGCTAAGTAATGGGCCGAGTATCTTAAAAAAAAGGGAATTGGGATTTTGGGGTTATGTATTAAAAAGTGGGTTTAGTATATAGGTGGGCTGACCCAGGCCCTCTAGGTGGGTACGGGTGGGCCCAATTTTGACAATTTAGGTTTTCAGGTTCGGTTTTTGATGCCCTTTCCAATGCCATATCCCGAGGTTGACTTTGACTTCATCTTGACTTTATTAAATGCACAAACGTTGTTGAGTGGATACGGAAATATTCGTTTTAGCTCCGTTTTTAATCCTTTTGTACCATTGGCCTCGGTTTTTCGCGCTCTTTCTAATTCCGTGCTCGGTTTTGTCCGGTTTGGCTTCGTTTTTGTCCTTTAGTGAAATATCTGGTACCTGCACAGTATAAACACAAAAACAAGCATATTTATGGCATTTTGTGTGCGTTTTTGGTCGTTTAGGGTCGTTTTATTGAGTAAAAGGTATGTGTAATTACACACATACCAAGTAAAATACTCTATCAAGTCAAAATATCCCTAGTTCTATGGGCCTACTTATTTTTATATTTTTATATTTTCATCATTTTTTCATCATTTTTTAGCATAAAATATAGCAATATTTAGGTTAAAACGGGGTTGCGTGGAACATAGACAGGCAACAGGAAAGATCATATTTTGGCAGAAATCCCCCCACACTTAGAATGGAACATTGACCTCAATGTTCAAAAATGTCGGGTTTTACCCCCACACTTAGGAACGAAAAAGGCAAATGCAAAAAATCTCAAGTGTGAAAGGGGAAACACAATAAATATACATGATCAGGATTGACGATTCCAAAATACGCAGAAGATGAAAGACCGGGTAATTGTAAGATCGAAAACAAGCATGGGTCTTCATGATCTTAAGGAATCCTACAAAAACGGTACCACAAACCAAAGAAAGAAGCACGCCCCCACACTTGGGCTATAAAATCACATACTCATTTATTAAGAAAATAGAAAGATGAAAAGACAAGGATTGCCTCCCGAGAAGCGCTTGTTTTTGTGCGAGTCTCTAGCTTGACTCTCCCCGAATTTGTATGTCCTTGAGGTGAAAACTGACCGAAGATTCGGTCATCAAAGAAATTTCTCTTAAGATATAACATTTATCGATCAAGAAATTATCACTCAGAAGATGTGGAGTTTTTCTTGTAAAAGAGAAAACTCCATTGATAAAGAAGATCCCAGTATCGAAAACTTTGTCCTCATTTCCGGCAAGAAATGATAGAAAAGTTTCGATCTCAGGAGGATCAGTAAGAAGAAGAGAATCACTTACGAATGAGGTAGTAGAAAAATCATCCAGTGGAAGAATATAAAGTCTCTCAGATTAGACTCCTTTGATAATGATTATTCTGAGATCAAAAATTTTGTTTTCATTTCTAGAGGGAAATGAGACTAGAAGGTCAATCTCGGAAAATTCCTTAGAAAGAGAGGAGTCACAATCGGATAATAGGAGAGGAAAATCATTAAGCTCAAGACTTGTAGGTTCCTTGGTTGAATCTTTAGGTATATTTTCTTCACAAAGTATAGTCAACTCTCCTAGGTCAGGCTCAATATCGAAGTAAAAACGATCATACTCAGATGGAGATATGATGTGAGCGAGTTCATCGGCGAACTCCCCATGATGAGAATCACTCCTATTGGAAGGAGGAAGCGGATCAATCGAAATATCAAAATGAAACGATTCATATTCAATAAGAGAAAGATCAAAATGAGAAATGGTACTGCCATTACTCTTCTCTTTGATATGATCGACATCAAAACTGAATGCTTCGTAGTTCGGAAGAGAATGATCGGAATGCGGAGTGGTATTACCATTACTCTTCTCTTCGATATCAAAGCAAAATGTTTCATAATCAGGTGAAGAATCATTAAAATGAGAAAGAAGGGTGTCGGTTTCTTCCACGAGAGAGTCACTGTCCCCGAAGGGATTAGGAAGCAAGGAGGGAGACTCGACTACAGAATCAGAAGAGGGAGTGAGATTGCCACTCAAATAATTGTTTTTAATAGAAATTTATCGCAAAAAGAATCAACAATATCAATTCTATAAACGAAATGGTCAGCACGTCCCGTAGGATTCTCCAAAGCTTGAAAATTTTCTTTTTAAAGCCGAGATGGATATGGAATCGATGGCTGATGAGGATTAGGTTCGAGGTTTTTATTTGGTTTTGGTGTGGACAATGGTGGAGTTTCCGGAGGTGGGATAAGTGGTGTGCTCTAAGAGCTAGAAATTTCCACCACTTCCGTTATGGTCTCCGGTTCTTGTTCCTTTTATTTATAAACGAGAAAATCAGAATGAGGAATAAAAGATCCATCCAATGTCAAGCAATCCATACTAGTAATCACATTAAGCTCAGCAAGTGGGTCCATTATGGTGTTGCTCGGTAGCACACCTAATGGTCTCTCTTGAAAATCTTCTGCCAGTTGACCCATTTGATTTTGCATTAACTGAATAGGGGCTTCTTGGTCTCAGTCATAAGTTTCTTGCATGCTACCAAAATGATATTCAAGAGCTTCGACTTGTTTAGTAAGAGTGGTAATGGCATTAATTTGAGTTGAGGTACCACCACTACTCGAAACTTGAGGTTTATTTCTACAAGTTCAAACTCTGGCTTTATTCTCGATAGTGGTTAAGGCTTCTTGAATATTTGTCATCATCAGATTTCTACTCGCTGCGGTATTTAGAGAATCTTGATCAGATTGACACAACGCGTTATAGAAAAAATCTATTTGGCGAAGGAGTGAAAATCCGTGATGAGGATATTTCCTTAATAAATCTTTGAATCTTTCCTAAGCTTCGGTAAAAGTATCACCGAAAACTTGTTGAAAGTTCATGATTTCCTTTCTGATTTGTCTTGTTTTAGAATGAGTGAAAAATCGATTCAAAAACTTTGATACTAAATCATCCGAAGATGTGATGGAATTAGGAGGTTCATTCTTGAGCCATGTCTCGGCTACCCCTTTAAGTGAAAATGAGAATAAGATTAACTTCACCACATCATGAGGCACCTGGTTTATTTCGAAAGTTCGGGTTATTTGGTAAAATCTTTTGATGTGTGAGTGAGGATCATCATTTTCAAGACCAAAGAAAGAATTGTTACTTACGAAATCAAGTAACTCGGTTTTTAGTTCAAATTGATCTGCTAGAACGGCTGGAACAATGATAGTATCTTCTACACCTACGATAGGTATTCGGCGTAGCTCTTCCATCAGTCTCAAATGATCAGCCATTTGGACGTCTTCAGCGTTCTCGTCCTCTCCTTGTATATGATCATGAAAAAGATTATTGGACTCAGATTCTTCTACTTGACGAAATTGCAAACTTTTCTCAGGATTGGGAAATGCAAACTGATTTGGTTTGAAGAAGATTGCGTGCTCGTGCACCAGAAGTAAAACAGAGAAATTTGGTATTTCAAAATTTTTAGTATTTCTTTGTGAATCTTTATTATCATCATTTTTATTTTTATTTTTAATATATATATAAAATAAAATTAAAATGGAAAATATTTTTTGGATTTTTTTTATAAAGAAAATAAAATAAGAATAAAAATATTATTTTTTTGGAATTTTTAAAATTTTTATATAAAAGAAAATAAAATAGAAATAAAAATTATTTTTGGATTGTTTTTATTTTTTTAAAAGTACGAAATTAAACTTTTAAAAGAGAAAGGATCTTCAAGGCATCAACATCGAAGCAAAACGTGAAGATCGTTCAACTCTCCCCGACAGCGGTGCCAAAAACTGATTCGATAAAATAGTCTATATAAAATAATATATCCTAAATACCAAATAGTAATAGTATAGAGAGTTTCCCATTTGATATAAAAATTGCTCGAGGACAAACATTATTTTGCTCCCGGATGTCGTATCCCGATGAGAGATGAATTTGAAATTCACGAAAGTGTTTTGTTTGATGATTGAATATTGAATATTTTTAATTTTGTTTTAAACTAAAACTTTAATAAAAATAAACTATTTAAAAAACTAGATAGCAAATAGCGAGCAATTAAACGGAGAACGATATATTATAAAAGATATGCTTGCTAAGTGTATTGATTAGATCCTTAAGTGTGAATTAAATATACAATTAAGTACTTATTGATGAACCAATATCTTTCTAAAAAATTATCTTCTCACAAAGTTGGCTTATATTGAAAACAACTTTTATTAAGATATCGATTACTAAATTAATGCCTAATTATTCTTACGGCTTTTTCCCGCTCGAATAACCAAAACAATAATTTAAGTAATATAAAAATCACTAATCAATATTTTCCCCTTTTTTATTAATCACACTTAATTCACTAAACAATTTAACACTTAGCAAGCATATATAAAAATATACGCACTACGCATATTAATTAAGATAACACTAATCAACAAAGCAAGCATAAACATTTTTACACTAAATAAATCTAAACTACTAAAATTGAAAAGAGAAAGAGGATAGACCCGAATGAAGAACCGCAATGATATAAAACCACCCGATCTTACGAACTTAATAAACAAAAAAGTCTTTATCACTTAAAAAAGCTTCTACTCAAAATTAGCAAATAAAGGTGTCAACTTTATCTACTAATTACTTCCATAAAAACCATAAAGATCAAAACTTTATCTATTTATCAACCTTATAAGACCCTTAAGCTCCGGCCTTAGATGATGGAAGGATGAAATAAGAGATAAGCCAAGGAAACAAAAGATTAGGACAAATAAGCTATAAGCTAAATCTTCTTTTAAGATCTAAATATGTAACATGAAAACTTTAAGATCTAAAAAAACTTTGATTAAAACTTTAAACTATTTTTAAAACTATTTATAAAACTAGATCTAAAAGTAAATAAGCAATTGTAAACTTTAACTACTAAAAAGCTTTTATAACTACTAAACTAAATAATAAGCTCTCGAAAATAAGGGTGCTCAAGACTTAAAGAATAAGTCGAGTAGAAGACTCATGACACCCTTTTAGCAATTCGAATCGAGCATAAGCAAGAAATAAGCAACCAAATAAGTAAAACAATAAGACAAAATAAAATAAGCAAAAGCTTATTTGGATAATATAAGCTTAGATCTAAATCTAATAAGCCAAAGGAAGGCTTATTTAAAGTAAGAAATAAGCTAGGAGAAAACTAGAAGCAACAATAAGCCAAAATAAGCTTAAAAAGAAAAGAAAAGAAAATAGAGGATTAGAAAAAGAATAAGCCATAAGAAAATAAGCACTTCAATCTTCAAAACATCTTCATTAATAAGCTAAAAAGAGTGAATTACAATAAGCTAAATAAGCTATAAAAACTTTTACAATAAGCTAAAAACTATACTACACTACTCCTAAAACTAACCTACACTACTTTGAAAAATAAACTAAATCCTCACACCAACAACTGAGCAGCGTCTGTTGTATTTATAGCACAAATGAGAGTTTGAGGGCAATTTTGTCATTTCAGGCAATCAACCAATAAGAGCTCTAGATTTGGGGCTATTTTAGTCCTTTTACAACCCCACCGCCTCAATCATAGCTTAATCCTTATGCCAATCATTGGCTCGGGATCCCATACCTCGTACCTCATCATTGGCAGCTGTCATTCTTCCGATCCACCAAACACAATGCGCCACATCAGCCATTCTAGAAGCCTCTTTATCCGAACCTCGTGCTGAACCTCATATACCTGCACAGTACCTCGTAGCTACACAACCTGCCATCAATCATTAGCAGGCCACGTGTCACCACGTGACGTAATCACTGTTCCGGAACTGTCACCGGAGCCACCACCGGTCAACGACGGTCAACGGTGGCGCACCACCGTTGACCACCACCGGATCGTTGTCAGACCACCGGTCAACGGTGGTTAACCGCCAGTCAATGGTCGGGTCTGGATTCGGGTCGGGTTAGATCTGCCACGTGGCACCACCTGAGTGGGCCACGTGTCACCTATGGGAAAATCCTCACCCCAGGCAAGCCTGGGGTTCAAACTCTCAACCTCAAGGTTGAGAATAGAAGAACTCAAAGAGACACCCCTTTTCCAGCTGAGCTAGCAAAGGGTTCTATTATATATGTGGTAACTTTAATATAAAACCTTCTTTAACTTTGGACCAGGTCATTTTAATAAAAGGGTTCAATAAGGGACGTGTAGGGTTCAAATAAGAAAGGTTCGAGGGTCAAGTAAGGTACCAATAGACTCGTAATTTCGTGCTTTTTCTAATGGAGTGATCGTGGGATCTTTACGAGTTCGTTTGAATCTTGATAAACGTGAAAACGTCGTCGATAGTCACCTGAAAATTACTATTTTTGCTTCCTTTTCAATCCTTTGTACCTGTAAGACATAAAAGCACAATACAAACATATTTGCAACATAATTACTCATATTTTAGTGTTTTAGTCCGTTTTAATGTGTTTTCTGGGGTACAAATGATGTGTGTTTTAGCACACATCAACTATCAAAAGGGTTTACTATGTCAAAGGGGTAAATCATAATTTATTCTTGGTTGGTCAATTTTATGATGCGGTTTTGGAAGTTTCTTTTTGGAAATCTACGTGTTATGTTCGTGATTTGGAAGGAATTGATCTTCTCATAGGCTCTCGTAGAGCATATCGTTATTCCATCACTCTTCAAGATACAACTTCTCCCAATCCAATTTGCTTAATGACTAAAGCTACATCATCTCAAACATGGTTATGGCATCGTTGTCTTTCCCATCTGAACTTTCATACTATCAACTTGCTTTCAAAGAATGATATTGTGATTGGTCTTTTAAAGTTAAAATTCGTCAAAGACCATCTTTGTTCTGCTTGTGAGTTAGGGAAAGCTAAACACAAGTCCTTCAAGACCAAATCTTCCCCAAGCTTCAAAAGACGGTTACCACTTCTACACATAGACTTATGTGGTCCCATGAGGGTAGAAAGCATCAATGGTAAGAAATATGAGTTGGTAATTGTTGATGATTACTCGAGATATACATGGACTCACTTCTTGAGGTCCCTAAAGTTCTCATTGATTTCCTCATACTCACTCAACGAGGACTTTATGCTCAAGTAAGAACTGACAAAGGCATGGAATTTTTAAAGAAAACTCTTCATGAATAATTTTCTCAAGAAGGTATCGAACACCAAACGTCGGTTGCTCAAACACCTGAATAGGGCAGAGTTGTCGAAAGACGGAACCATACTCTTGTTGAGGCTGCTCGAACAATGCTAATCGCCACTAAAGTTCCTTTGTTCTTCTGGGCTGAAGCAATTGCAACAGCATAATTTACTCAAAACCGTTTACTCGTAATTCCTTGACATGAGAAAACACCTTAACACATCATCAATGGTCGAAAACCGTATGTAAAATTCTTTCACATATTTGGTTCTTTATGCTACATCATCCGAGATGGTAAGAATCTTGACAAGATGAAAGAAAAAGGTGATGCATGTATTTTTGTGGGGTATTCTACTGTGTTAAGAGGTTACCGAGTTTATAGCAAGAGAACAAGATTGATAGTTGAAACCATCCATGTTAATTGGATGAATTGCCTCCGATGGTGTCAGATCTCGTCAGTTCTGATCCCGCTCCACAATGTCCGACAATGGCACTTGAACATAATAGTTTAAGTCCCGATTCCCAAAGTCAAGAAAATGTTCCTACAGTAGATGAGACAGTAACAACGTTACTTAATGAGTTAGACATGTTGTTTAGTCCAATGTTCGATGAATATTTCAATGGAGCTACAACAGTTCGATGAATATTTCACTGGTCTCACTGTTGATGCATCTAATAAACGTCAACAATCAAACACAACTCCATCTACTTTAACAACCGTTGTTGTAGATTTATCTCCTTTGATTATTCAAACAACACCTGAACCTACAATTCAAGCACCAACTGTCACTGCTACAAAGAACAATGATCAAACAGAAAGTCAAGTAGAAGTTAAAGTAGAAAATGCACACGTTGACGAAGACAAATTTATCAAAATCTTCAATACACCGGTATTTGAAGAAGGAGAGTCATCCTCTTGACATGTTGATCTGTCAAACATGCATACATTCTATCAAAGACACCCTTCTGAACACCATTGGACCCGAGATCATCCTTTAGAACAAGTAATTAGAAATCCTTCTCAACTAGTTAGAACAAGACGACAGCTAGAAACTGATGGCGAGATGTGTATGTTTGCACTCACCGTGAGTCACACAGAACTAAAGAACATCAAAGAAGCCATGGCTGATCATGCATGGATAGAAGCGATGAAAGAAGAACTTCATCAGTTTAAACGACTAGATGTTTGGGAATTAGTCGATAAACCATTATCCAAAAATGTCATCAACATTAAATGTTTCTGGAAGAACAAACATGATGAAGAGAATACTATAATCCATAACAAAGCTCATCTTGTAGCTAAGGGATATAGTTAAAAGGAAGGAATTTATTTCAAAGAGTCATTTGCTTCAGTTTGTTGATCCCAATGAATAGATCTTTAACTCCTTAGCTTGATGTAAGGTTTAGTATCATTAGATAAATCCAAAGGTACTAAGAATGAAACTTTGAGTGTATGATATAAACTATGCGGAATCTAGTTTATACCACTAAGAAGAATAACAGTAATGAATGTTTAACACACAGAAATATAACCAAAACAATAAGCTTCAATATATTAATACGAACACTCTTTGACAGTGTTAGGGTTTACAACCTCAAAGCTATGACAATGACTCATTTTTGATACATTGAATTCTATACCCTAGGACCTCCTTTTATACACCAAGGAGTCCTACAAGGCTTACAATACATTCCTAAGATATCATGATATTTTCTAAAAGCAAATATAATATCTTAAACAAATACATTATACATATCTTTTACAAAAATAACTCAATACTTATCTCTTTACTCGTCTTTATCCTTCTGACATTAGTAAATCTTTTAGCAATTGTAATCCAGTAGCATTAACTTTTGTACCAGCAATACTGAGCAGTAGTAACTCTAAGAATCATCTTGAAGTCTTTAAGTCCCAACATAGTTGCTCGGTTGGAATCAGACATGCTATTTATTGCGTATGCTGC
Source organism: Tanacetum coccineum (assembly GCA_026074375.1). Lineage (NCBI taxonomy): Eukaryota > Viridiplantae > Streptophyta > Magnoliopsida > Asterales > Asteraceae > Tanacetum > Tanacetum coccineum. The sequence goes on from BQNB010010667.1 coordinate 71,330, forward strand.
ACACAAGTCATTTCCTGTCTACCAGATGGACGTCAAGACTGCTTTTCTTAACGGACCTCTGAAGGAAGAAGTGTATGTCAATCAGGCAGACGAATTTATAGATCTACACCATCCTGACAAAGTCTACCGACTCAAGAAGGCATTGTGTGGACTCAAGCAAGCTCCAAGAGAGTGGTATGATAAACTCTCCAACTTCCTGGTATCCAAAGGATTTTCAAAAGGTTCTATAGATCCAACTCTATTAATTACTAAACACGAGGAAGACATATTGCTAGTGTAAATTTACGTTGATGATATTATTTTTGGTTCTATGAACCTAAAACTGTCTAAAAAGTTTGAAATATTAATACACATCATGTTTGAAATATCTATGATGGGGGAGCTGAAATTCTTTCTATGAATTCAGATTTACCAATACCCACGTGGTATCTTTATAAACCAAGCTAAGTATGCTCAAGAGATACTTAAAAGGCATGGTATGACCTTATGTGATAGCATTGGTACACTGATGGCTACTAAACCCCTAAATGCTGACTTGAGTGAAACACCCGTTGACCAAACGAAATATCGTAACATGGTTGGGGCACTCATGTACTTAACATCAAATGGACCGGATATTGTACATGCAACATGTTATTGGTCTCTATATAAATCGAGACCAACTGCGAAGCACTCCAAGGAGGTTAAACATATCTTTTGGTACCTTAAGAATACAATTCACATGGGACTCTGGTATCCGAAGGACACCGGTCTCAAACTAACCGCTTTTTTAGATTCGAATCACGTGGGCTGTCTCGATACACGTAAAAGCACATCTGGTGGAATACAATTTCTAGGAGGTGATAAGCAGGACTGCACTTCAATGTCTTCATCAGAAGCTGAGTATGTGTCTCTATCTGCGTGTTGTGCTCAAGTTCTATGGATGCGAACTCATCTCACAAATTATGGCTTCCACTTTGATAAAATATCCATGTATTGTGACTCAAAGGCAGCCACATCCATCTCGTGCAATCTAGTCCAGCACTCTCGCACGAAGCACATTGATGTCAGATATCACTTCATTAGGGAACATGTTGAAAAGGGTATTGTTGAGTTATTCTTTGTTGGAACTGAATATCAGTTAGTTGACCTGTTTACTAAAGCCTTACCCGAAGATAGGTTTAAGTATCTCGTCAGACGACTTGGTATGATATGTTTGACTCCAGCGGAACTAGAGGTTCTGGTAAATGAAACTGCTTGATATCTATCAAACATCGACTTGTAAATATTTTTTATTTTATTTTTTCTCTTTATTTTGATTTATAAATATTTTTGAAAAAAAAAGAAAATACAAAAATATGAAACCTATAAAAAGAAAATACAAAAATAGAAAATCTCACATACAAAAATATAAAATCTAGAAAAATAATATATAATATCAGAAAATTTCAAAAATACCGAAAAGAATCTTCTCGACATGTCTCTTAGAATCGATATCATTTACGTACCTAGAAATGTTGATTAACATTGACACTGGTGTACAAATGAAGTGTGAGCAAGATTTCAAATGATTTAAAACATGTCATTTCTAATTTTCTCACAATGACTTATGTACATTTCAGTACATAACCCAGACTTCAATGTAAAGAAAGTGTATCTCTTAAGATAACTTATCCTCCTAATGAGAAAGTTAATTTTCTCGGGTCTTGAGCTATTTTACAAAACATCCAAAGTTTTGAGCTCATGATAATGGCTTACAATTACTTCAGACTGTAACCCTGACCCAAATGTCATAGGGGAGTGTACGTTTCAGTGCACTTACTATAAATTAGAAGAGAAGTCTTCTATCATGGTTTAAAAACCATTGAACATAATTTCTCAAGAAAAACTTTAAAGGTCAAATCATTTGCATAATAAGTGGTATCTTTTAAAGTTATGTGTTCAACACTCCCTCCTCACATACTTTTCCAAAATTATGGTATCAATTTTCTCAAAAATGTCATATTTATAAATGGATCAATTTTTGAGAGGGGGCTTTTAAAAACCAAAGCCTTTAATGTATTTTGGGTACATCTCATAAATGTTAATCTTATTTATCCAAAAATATTTAGTGAAATTAAAATATGGTATTTCAATGTCAAATCACAATATACACTATTCACAAAGGCATCTAACTCTATCTTCAACATATTTATTGTGTCATGTCATTTTTTCCTTGTGATGTCAAATTTTCAATTCTGTGGTATCTCACATATATTGTTAAACTGGAGCAATCTGTAAAATTTGCATGAATTACTAAAAATTTTGAGGTAATATTTTTCTCCACATGAAACTTTTCATGTCTCAAAATTTTAATCAATTGGTATTTCAAATACTAAAAGATTTAATATTTTAAATAAGAGGAAAAAATGTGATTATAATGTGATCTAGAAGAATGTGATTGTTAAGACTCTAAGTACACAAAAGAATGAAACTCTTAAAGTATGTAAGGGGAGTATTTCAAAAGAATGAAACTATTAAAGTGTTAAAACGTCTTGATTTCTATCAAACACTTTGATTGCTTTTTAAGGTTTTATGGTTTCGATCACTATACCTAACAACCAATTAACTTATGACGTCGATGAAGTCATAAGGTAGTTAAGGTTAGGTATAAGTCTTATGATCCAACCAGAACCGGAGGGATCTACCCATGGACATTCCATAGTTAGATTATAAGTCCTAAGGTATGATTGGAGATGAATAAGTATAAGGGAAAATGTAAACTAAGGCATGAGTTATCACCAGAACAATCACAACAAGGTAATAGTGATGACGTCTAGGTAAAAATTGAAGGGGTTAAAGAATGAAAAATAAATGTAAGGATAAAGGGTCTAAAGAAATAAGCCCTCCATATAGTTTAGGCAGAAATCGGGTTAATACATAATATATCAAAATCATAAAGATGATTGTTGGTATTAAAGAAAGCTGTCATGGACCCAGTGATGCAATGCATAACCCTTCCCAGCCATTTGAGTTTCTCTCAAAAGAGACTTGTCTAATTTGTCACGGAGATAGACACGTTATCTATTGACATCTTACTTCAAGATTGTTGATATTGAATAGGTGGCAGTTAGCTGCAACCTCTCATTACTAAAACCAAAGTGTACAAACCAAGTCTAGAGCTAAGAGAGATCAAATTATAAATCTCATTAGGATACAATGTAAAAATACACTTGTTGAACACCATTAAGCTCACAAGTTGTAACAAGAGTCCTATGCATTATCCTTAAGATCTTGTCAGAACATTCAGAGTGATACTCTTTAATTTCACAGTGACAAATGGAAATCCTTCTAGTGTCATCATCAAATAGCACTACAGTAGGTGACTTGCAAGATTCTATATGAATCAAGCTTGTGACAAGATGATTCAAGACAAGGAGATGACGCAAGATTAAAGATCTCAAGCCTCAAAGCCAAAAGTCGAAGGCTCAAGATCAAGATCACAAAGCATGAAAGAACAAAGCCATTACAAACAAGAAAAGATAAAGAAAAGACCAAAGAAGGCAAAGCATAAAGTCAAATCAAGATAACTTCAACATTGGGGGAGATAGATTCAAATCAAGATCACCTCAACATTTGGGGAGATTGTTAGCCTTATTTTTATTAAGTTGAACAAGAATGTTTTCGCTCATCTTAAGTCATTATTAGTCTTACTTTGTAATAGGCTAGTTGGGTTTAACGGGCTTGGATTGTAATCTTATATTGTTCGTGTTTTGGGCTCTTAGCCTACTTAAAGCCAAGCCCGACCCATGTAAGCAAGCCCATATGCCTCTTAGGCTTAGGGGACTATAAATACACCTTCACCTTATCTGGTGAAGGTTGTTGGTTGTCATTTGTTTCATTTAGCAATCCTCCATCATTTCCTTTCTCTTATTTCTTTCTCTCTAAGAGTCTCTCTTTCTCTCTTCTTTCTTATATGGTTCGACATGTTTGGCTTTTGCTATAGCTTATTGGTTGTGATAATTTAAACCATTATCAACAAGAAACAACAAGTTAAACATATTTACTAATCCCTATAACCACTAATCCCATAGACCAATTTCCAAACACCGCTTTAAACTAAAACACAATATCAAAAACATCAGTTAGATCATATTGATACAAAAAAGAAAAAATCATAAGCAAACGATTAACCTAACCATAAAACACTTTCCAAACACCCCTTTTATCACCACGAAAGATCAAGGATCAAACAGATTCCATATAAAGAACATATGGCCTAAGCAAAACACAAAGATCAACAAAACATAAAGATCATATTCATACCAAAAAGAACATATCATAACGAAAAATTTAAACCATTATAATAATAAACATCAACATCAACATTACAAAATACAAAACATCAACATACATGAACCGAAAAACATGATCAAATTACCACAACCCAAAAGAAACATAACACAACCCTGTTTCACCAACACCCTAACCTATCATCATGTCCTTCAACTTTTGCACAAAGAGGAGCATCTCACACACACCAAGATGGGCTTGACTCATCATAATTTAGAGACGAGTTACCTTCGCCATATCTCTATGTTGCACACGCTTCAATAGACGATCAGCTTCTACAGGCTCTGCTACCTTTCCAGCTCCTCAATGTACTCTGCCATGTTTTTCATAGTGTCAGCTATCTTTGAACAAAGGTCTCTATATTTCTCCTCAAGTTTTAATTCCTTGTCTATTTCCTTCTTCCATCAACACCAGCACTTGATCATCCATCATTGTGGATTTAGCAGCGGTTGCTAGTTCTTGAAGACGAGGAAGAAGATTTGCCATTGTATGATAATGTATGAGAATGGTGGAGTATTAATTTTGTAAGGTTTGTTAGGAACGAGAGAGTTTGTGGTTAGGATAGGGGTTAAATACAAGATTAATGAATTTGGAACAATCTACAGAAAGATGAATTGGTAGTAAGTTAAATGAATAAGACATTGCAAATTTAGTCCTTGAAATAAAGTCTTTACTGGGAAGAGAAATTTTCCAAGTGTTTATTAAATCCGGTGAGAAGAACGAAATGATAGAACTACCCTCACGTACAAGGCATGTGAGGCACATAATGAGAGAAATGTTAGAGAAAACTATTTGTGGGCTTTTTTGCACCACCACATAGGTTACAGGGACTAAATTGGAACAAACTTGATTAAACAAACGATCTTGCATTTTTAGAAACTATAAGAACTAAATTTTCACATTACCCTTTTATTTTATTTAGATTTTCTTTCTGATAAACATATCACAGTAACATTAAAACTACCTCCTCAATAGTATTAAAAAAGATGACATATACAATATGCAAGGGAAAAAAACCTGACTACAAAACTACATCAATAATCAAACCTCTAACAAAGGAACAACAACAACCTTCCAAGAGCAAAGAAAAGGCTAAATGAAAAAAACTACAACAAAATTCATCTTCAAACTTATGAATTAGATCCTCACACTAGCAATGCACCTTGTAAAAAAGACCATGGTTGACTCATCCAAATGTAAAATTGATAGGAAGAACACATATAATTGTTTGTCAAAGGCCGTAAAAAACCTTAATCTTAATTGTTAGCCTAAAAAATCTTAGCGTCATTGCGGAATTACAACTAATTAACTTAGCTAAACACGCAGGGACTAATATTGTCATGTTTGGATAGTTTATGCATGTGAGGGCTATAAATGCCCCCTCCGTACATCTAAGGACGGGTGAGGCTTACCATTTGTATTTGTGTTTTTCTCTCCTAATCTAATAACCACACATCTTTCTATAACATCTCTTTACTCTCTCTCTCTAGAATGGCTAAACACTTATTTAAGCCTCCATGAACTCCGAATCATGTTTTTAGTGAATCCTTTTAGTAGAACAGTGGTACCAGAGCTTCAAAGGTGTTTGTATTCATGTTTGTGATAGGGTTCAATCTAGGGTTTGGTTTAGATGTCATAACGCAAGTTGGTTCTTCAGATAAGCCACGACTAGAAATTTTTGTTGCGTTTTTGTTAAAAAAAACTTGTACTTTCTTGTTTCTATATCATGTTTACATGTATTTCAAGAGTTTAAACACGTTTTGTATAAGTATAGATCAAATTCTAGGTTGAAAATAGTCACATTTGGTTTTAGGTTTCTAGGGCTCGTATTGATTATCTTTGGTGCGTTCTTGACATTTTGATGATGAAAACGAGTAAAGGAATGATGTATACTAGCTTTTGTGAAGTTTGTGGTAACAAATCCATCAAAACGTGGTGTTTAGGGTTGATTTCTCTGTGTTTGCTACTCATATTGATTTTATCGTGTTCATCTTATTAGTTTTAACGAATTCGGTACATACCAAACCCTCTTTACTAAAATTAGCTTTAGCGAATTTGGATTACCAAATTCATTTACCGGATTCGGTACACTAAACATTTTTACTAAATTCTGATTACTAATTTAACTTATCGGATTCAATACATAACTTAGTTTTACAGAATTCTGAATTCATCAAAGGTTTACCAAAGTCAAAGTACCGAATTCACTTGAAAACCCTAGTTTGATCTGTGGAACATGGGGCATATAACTGAATTAGGGTTTTAGATTAATAGGGTAATCAAATCAAAGAACTCATCATACCTTAACCTAAACCAACAACAAACAACAAACAACAAACACAATACATATCACTAAAATGATCATTAATTAGATTAACTTAAATGACAAACAGCTACTATTTAGGTACTTGAATGACAAAGTGATTACAGGTTGATTTGGAATTACTTATTTGAGATTGAAGTGGGATTTCATAAAGGCGTGTACTTATTTCATCTTTGAGCCTTCCTTTTACCTTCTAACTCTTTTCTTAAAACCCCTTTATCGAATGATGACTTGCTTAAGAATGAAAGATTAAGATTAGGACATGGATTATATAGTTATACCTGATGTAAGGAGTTATGTTGTAGTGGTCATAGTGTATAACTATTACTTAAAGGAGTTACGTTGTAGTGCTTAGTGTCACACGCATATGTAGATATGTATAGTTTCAAGAGGTGTTGTATTTTTTATACTTTCGATGGAGTATAGAGTACTTAGAGATTTACCTCTGCACCGTTGTTCAATCATCAATAGTACAAGCTTAAGTAAAAAAATTGGGGATTGTACTTTAGTTTCAAACTTGGAATATCAAGTTTACTCCATTAGTAGCTACTACAGATAGCCGACAAAATACGAGGTTGGGAAAGCAGTCAGAGGGACTAAAGAGTCGAGATGTGATCAACAGTTATTCTTACCGAAGTTAGTCCGCATAGATGGTTAGTGGTTCACCTTGTTACTTTGGGGTTATCATTTTAACTTCCTAGGGGAAGAAGTGTGTACTTGGTATGGTTTACGGGTCAATGACGATATTGGTTTGGTTGATTTATGTTGGGTATTATGGTTTCTACTTCCTTGGGTTACTTAATGTGAAGTATTCTACAAGCGTAAGAAGATATGCAGCCGATTTCTTGCATGTTCCCTCAAACGGATAATTACCAAGACCTAATGACAAGAAGCAGTTATGTTTGGTGTAGGATCTTCTACAAAATTCCATTGTGTACTTAAAACTAAAACTTAGAAGATGCTTCGAGCTACATCAAATATGCTCAAGATAGGGTTATTTGTAATACCCCCAAAGTGGGTCGTAGCGGAAATATGTCCGGGAGCGTTACTTCATAATACAATAGGAAATGAGATAAGAGAACGACCTCTAAATGAGTCGTTTGAAAAGTAATCTTCTTGATTTAGTTAAAAAATAACATTTGTCCCAAGGTTTGCATCATAATGAAAGTCTGGAAATAATACAACGAGATTTGATATTTTTAATGTATGTAGAAATCCATGAATGAAATCTTGAAAATTCTAGACTCCAATGCACATCAGTTACTTCAAGCATCTTATTCACCTGAGAAATACATGCTTAAAAGTGTCAACATAAAGTTGGTGAGTTTATAGGTTTATGTGTAGGTTCCTAAATTTACACACACTTATGAACTAGAGAGAGAAAGCTAGAGAGAGAGAGAGATGGAAGGGAGAAACACATAGAAAACATACTAATGTATGTGTGTAAAATGATTCAACCAACATGCTCTCCATGTGTGGAGAGGGTTTAAATACTCTTACATGGTGTGAGCTTGTCACGGGTCTGCCCGTTTAGTATCCAAAAATTAACTATCTTAAGCTATAAGTTAAGACATGAAATAATGAGAGTGACGGATCCTTTTTTAGATTTCTAACAATCTTCTCCTAAGGGAGGTCACTCCAATTTACAAAAAAATTAAGCTTAACATTCTATGAATGTCTTTAGTCTTGCTCGTAGTCTTGATTCGTTGTTCTTTATCTTGTGATTGATGTAGTGATCTTTAGGCTTTAGGCTTGAGCTTGTTCCTTTAGCTTGACTTGTATGTAATCTTGAGATTCTTGAGATCATCAACCAAGCATAATCTCTTTTCATTATCTTGTAATCTTTATGCCTTCTTTTGATCTTGAAAGCTTGTATATTCATCTTTCTTGAAGTTCTTTAACTTTAACACTTTGTCACTTCAAGAAGGACATGCAGTATCAGAGTAGCAGAAGTCTTGAAACATGTACTTTAGATTTCATAATGCGTTTAAATTTGTCGATCGAGTATGAGCATGTGGTTATGAATATGACTTGTCTTGGACTAGCTGTTGTTACCATCGGGATTTCCTGCATGAATGGGTTAGTGATAAACAACATATATGGACGAAAGAGTCTTTGTTTAATTTCGTCAAATACAGTTGTAATAACCACAGTTCCATGTTGATCAGTATAGATACTGCCTGTGATCAGGTAGAATTCCGAGGAATCTCCTTGACAGGGTTTCGCAGCTGCACTAGCCATTCTCATTACTAGAGCGTCTCAAAGCAGACAACACGATATGAGTGAACCAGAGAGACAAGGTCTCACTTATTGAATCAAAAATTGATTTGAAAATCAATCGACGTGTCACTTGCTAAAGTGGTTTTGTGACATATCGAGAGTTTTATGCATTTCAAACTTTGTCAACTATCAATTCATAATTTGGACCGACTCGATATCCAGTGTTACAAGTTTGATTCATATAGGATCTCATAAGTCACCTACCGCAAAGCTTGTTTGATGTTGGCAATGGAAGGATTTCCATCGTCACTGTAAATACTTTATGTATCACTCAGATGTCCTGGCAATACCACAAGGATAATGCGTAGGACACTTAAGATATTCTTTGTTTTCATGGTGTATGAAATACAAGTATATTAGAATGGTGTCCTAATGAGATTAATGGATGATTTATTTATGGCTCTAGACTCGATAGTGCACATTTGGTTTTAGTAATCGAAGGCTGGAGCTGACTACCACCTTTTCAATTCCAACTAACTCAGAGTGAGAAAGCTAATAGAATTGTGTTTATCTCCGTAAGAAATGAAACAAGAGTCTTTTGAGAGACCTTAAGTGGCCTTTTGAGAGACCTTAAGCGGCTAGGGAGGGTTGTGCATTGCATCACGGGGTCCATGATGACTATATTCAATACTAGACAATAGCTTAGTGTTTCTGATAGCATATGTATTGACCCAGTTTCTGCCTAAGTGTAAGGAGGGCTTCTTTCTTTTCACCCTTTATCTTAACTTTTCTTTTTCATACTTCAACCCCTTCAATGCTTACCGAGACTTCATAACTAACATCTTGTTGGGTTTGTTCCAATGCTAACTCTGTCTCAGTTGGCATTATTCCCATTTCTCACTTTACTCCTTTTATACCATACCTAAAGACTTCTATTCTATCTAATAGAATGTCCCTGGGTAGATCCCTCCGGTTCTGGCTAGATCATAGGAACGAACACCTATACCTAACCACCTTATAACTCTAATTAATTAAATACATAGTCGGTCTTTTGGTATTGTTCTCAGCCTTAAAACCATTTGAAAACATCGATCAAGGTACTTTGTGATATAAATCAAAACATTTAGTACTTCGATGATTTTACTTTTCAAAAATGCTCCTCTCAACACATGCATCGATAACAAAAATTGTTTAGCATGGTGAGGAAGGAGTTCACACTTGAACCTTTATGATCACATTTTTACAAGTTATATATATTTTAATCATTTTCTCCCCTTATCAAAAATGTCAAATCTCTTGATATTTTGGATATTAATTGATTTAAATATGTATGAAAATTATTTGGGGAAAAAATGTTTTGATTATATATATTAAACCTTATTTGAGACATTTTAATGCTCCCTCTCAATTTCTGAGGGTATTATATGGTGTTTGAGTAAGTTAATGTTGATCCCAGTTAACTTCTAATGATTGAATTACTTAAGATTGTTTAAGGTTTAGTTATGCTAGATAAATCTAACACAACTTAGTTTAAGAAACTTTGTTTGATAATACTAAAGATTATGCGGAATCTAATCTTTAATATAAAAAGAATTCTTCAGTAACACAAAACAATATAATTTCAACAATAAAAGCTCCAATATTATTATTACAAATAATATAAATAATCTCCTAGTATCAGGGTTACAAAACCTTGAAGCTATGAATTATACGACTAAGATACATAAAACTCTATGCCCTAGGACCTCCTTTTATACACCTAGGAGTCCTACTCAATTTACAATATATTACTAAAACTTAGATTATTCTCAAAGATCTATTCTATAAATAACAATCCTTATCTCATAAGTAATCTTGATCTTCAAGCAATCTTTATCTTTCAGCAGTTATAATCTTTCAGCAGTTGTAACTTTGTACCAGCAGCATTAACTCTTAACAAGCAGTAGTAACTTATACACCAGCAGCATTAACTTAGCAGAAAAACTTCTGATCATCAAGAAGATTTTATTACCAACAATCGCTCCCCAAAACCATGATATTCTTACTGTAAATCTCAAGTTTCTATCATGAAAGCTTCATTAAATCACTACAACGATGCTTCCAAACACATCATTGAATTCTTAAGTTTTTTCGTGATAAGTCTTAAGAAGCTGATACACACATTTCAGATCCAATGACAGTCTTGCAGCTTCCTATTTAGGCATATCTTGATTATAGCATGTGTAAGAGGATATCTCCTTTTCTACAAACAATTATGAAATGTGGCACATTTTGCTTCCTCGATTAATTACTCCACATGAATCATATAGCTTCCAATCCAATACTCTGTAATCATGTAGATTCTTCCATACTTGATCTTCAACATGTGGATCAAACATTGTCTTTAGATCACCTTATAGCACCTCTCTCAATCAGCCCTCCCTATGCCTTGTTAACCTATGCTTAGGCTTTTACCAATATTCCACAAGGTATCCAAATCTTACCCTGGTCAAAGCTTTTGAGCATATGACTGAACACAAGTACACTTAAACTTTCCCACAGCCTTGATTATATGGTAATAGAGGTTTTCTTTGCCTTTATAATGGATCTTGTATCCAACAATGCTTGGAGGCTATAGTTTCGCAAAAGAAAAAATAGCATCAATTGCTACTTCCTCTTTATCAGGAACAATTTCTATAAGTCTTTGAAGCTCTACTGTTTCTTTATCCTCATCCATCTTTTGCTTCTTAATACTTTCTTGTTCCAGCTCAGTGCATGCTCTTTTTGAACTGCTCTCTTGTGCTATCACTGCTTCAGCTCTTACTTAACTACCTTCCACTAATTCTGTATCCATATCTATAAATGTGTTTACCCTTTTCATAGCTTTGTCAAATAACTTTTGAATATCATCAAAGATTTTGTTCTTCAATTGAGTGTGCTTGTATCTAGTCATGTTTTTCAGATAAGTAGACATTGTATTTCTCTTTTGAGCTTTAGTTGGTGGTTTGTTCCTCATTTCTTGAGCCCTTATTGCTACAAAGTGTTTCTTTCTTGCATCTAAGAGTTGTACAAACAACTTGGACTTCTCTTTAATACTCAACTTCTCTTGTTCTTCGTCTTGCATTTGTTGAGCCATTTGATAATCAGCATCTATCATTGCTTGCACAATATCCCATGCAACAATGTTGGCTTCTTCAATTTGTTGAGCTTTTTCTCTGGCAAGCCTTTCTTCTTCTTCTTCTTC
>BQNB010010668.1:0-26528 GCA_026074375.1 Tanacetum coccineum
CATAAGGGTAAAAGTTAGTGATTTGCATTTTGGAAAAATTTAAGTAGCGATTTTGTAAAAAAAAGGATTTTGAGCGTTTTAGTGTCCGTTAAGCTTGAAAAACATTAACGAATATTATTAAATGACCAATAAATTATTGGGTGCGTCCGGTCACGTTTAAAAATAGAAAGTCTATTTATCGTAAACTTTATATATATAAAGATATATTATGAGAAATAAAAATAGTATATGAATAATGGATGGGTCAGTATTATCGGGAACATAATGTTTTATTTAACGGTATTAATGTCTTAGAAAGTTTAAACTTACTAAAAATGGAAACTTTCTAAAAATAGAAACTTTGTATATATATAAATATGACGTCTGAGATAGGGTTAAGCATTTGGATATTGGGGTGTCGGTATTAATGGAAAGAGTAATATTTTTATTAAACGATATTAATGTCTCTAAATATCTGGACTTTCTAAAATTTGCAACCTTTTAAAAAAATAGCAATTTTCCTAAATAGTGACTTTCTAAAAATAGTATGATTTCTCAAAAGTATATCTTTGTCAAATGGCTTAGGAGGTACACACATTTGGATTCCATTATTCTTTTATATATATGTGACTTATGTGTTATTTTATTTTATCTTCCCTCTTTCTAATTGCGCATCATCGCTTTTGGCCGCGGTTATAATCTCTGGTCTTTATATCCTCCATCGCCATCGATATCATGTACCTCATGACGAATCCGGCTAAACCCTTTGAAACCATAGCATCTTGTAACCATTTCACCGATTGCTTCATAAACTACTCTTTTATCGTAAACTTTATATATATAAAGACATATTATGAGAAATAAAAATAGTATATGAATAATGGATGGGTCGGTATTATCGTTAACATAACGTTTTATTTAACGGTATTAATGTCTTCGAAAGTTTAAACTTACTAAAAATAGAAACTTTTTATTAAACGATATTAATGTCTCTGAATATCTGGACTTTCTAAAATTTGCAACCTTTTAAAAATAGCAATTTTCCTAAATAGTAACTTTCTAAAAATAGTATACTTTCTCAAAAGCACATGGTTGTCAAATAACTTAGGAGGTACACACATTTGGATTCCATTATTGTTTTATATATATGTGACTTATGTGTCATTTTATTTTATCTCCCATTTTCCTAATTGCGCACCATCGCTTTTGGTCGCGGTTATAATCTCTTGTCTTCGTATCCTCCATCGCCATCGATATCAAGTATCTCATGATGATTCCGGCTAAACCCTTTGAAACCATATCATCTTGTAACCATTTCACCGATTGCTTCATAAACTACTCTTTACTATTCTCGTGCAAACCACTTGCTATTTTATAAGTTAATGTAATGTCACCTTATAAATTTAATTTGCTATTGTTTTACGAGTCATTTTACTTGGGTCTTATAAAATATTTGTTATCGAAAAAAGGGATTTTTAGCAAATTACTTTACTTCCACATTATTAACAGCTTCAAAAATTATTTCTATTAAAAAAAAGGTATGGTTTATACATTTAAATATAAAAAACATAACACTAGTTTGATGAAACTGAGCATTGCATTGCTATTCCTAAATTATACATAGTCGTGCACCTATGTATAATTTAGAAGGAGCCATGCAAGGCTGAATAGTAGTCACCTTATATCTTGATAAAGACCAACTTTTTACCCGTAGTTCTGAAAAACCAAGGTTTTTGTGTGGTATGCAAGTAGTACAAATTAAGGGCATCCGCATATGTACCCTTATCTTTTCTCGAACGAATTCTCCATATGCGGGTATGTTTTGACTTAACAACCGTCATTCTAATTTTCCATTCTCTCTCTCCATGACGGGAATTCTTTAGATCGTTCGTCTAATATTCGACCATTAATACCGAACTTAGAAGTTTCGACGTTTCTATGCTTTCTCCTCGATCAACATTCTTCGTGTAGGGTTGGTAGATCTCTGGGATTTTATAAATTTTCATAAGTTTTGTGAAAATTTTACAAATTTTTCATAAGTGTCTAAATTACCAAAATAACCTTCTCAAGTTAAAGAGTCGATTCTAACCACCCTCTTTTGTAGAAACCATAACCAATATTTATAATAACACCATGCCTTATCTTTCAAATCACATGTTTTATACATCACATTTTAATCACATCTTAATGAAATGACCGATTTAAACTTCGTTTCAACAGATGACTCTTAACGAATTGGAAAATAAATTTTCTAAATCGCAACCGCGAATCCGAGAGTTCAACAAAGCCTTTATACGTACCTTTACCTCAAAGAATTTCAAAAGCACCAAAGTGATTATTGAACATATTTTACCTTCATTGGAACACTCTTTTTGTCAAGAAAAACCCAATAAGTACTTTAAAAATGTTGACCCACTAAGGATATATGTCCGTCTTAATCTCTCAATGACATAGGTTTAAAATTTATTCTTACTAGTGATTTCGTTTTCAAATCACCAAACCCTTAATAAATCCTTATAATAATATTTTCATCATTTTATGAATGACTTAACATTTTAATTTCATAACCGAACGAACTTCACATTTTCATAATCTAGAAAGTGTCTAAGCCTAGTTTATAAAACAAAATTTAAAACAAGTACCTTTACTCCTCCTCTCGATCGACCGTTGGTGATTAAAACAATATAAAAATCCTGGACGGGTTCTTCTAATGTGACATTCAGTATTTTAATGTCAGCATGTAATTCATACCTTGTTCTCATTTTCTAGTAAAGTGAATTCTTGCGTTTTACGGTTTACGCGATTCGCGACTTCTCGTTTCTTGTTAATCTTAAGTTGTTTTAGGCATTTCATCCGTTTAAGTGCTTACCGTGTTTATTCTATCTTTGAAATCCCTCGGTGGCCTTAAAAGCTAATTTTGGCATCTTTCGTTAAAATTCATGTATCAGTCACGTTTAGTCAAAATCTTATGTTTTCGCTTAAAAATCGTACTCCCGCAACTCTCCTTGAGCAAGCGTAAGGCGAATCGGAGGAACCGAGCGCCGGGACGTCGCTCCCGTAAGGAGGGGAGAATGTAAACTCCCGTATAAAAGGTCACTACTTATTTTAACTCCTATATTAATTTTATAAATTTACATTTTCAAAAATTTGGTTAAAATCGAAAATTTTGAATTCTAGCGAGTTTCGGACCGTAAGTCACCTGTTATTGATCGAGAAGCTAATGAACGCGAAATTATAGCCCTGTAAATTTTATTAGAGGCATTTTAGTTGGATATATTATCACCGACCTATTCTGGATGTGACGTGTTTTAAATTTTGCGTTTTGCGAAAATTAAGAGTCGTACCGTGCTTTGGATGGATATCCGTTTTAATGAACGAGAAACCGTAAATTTATATTTTATTCTCGAGAGCTTGATAAATTTTTATTTTATTTTTATTTTTGTAATTTTAAACTTCTCCCGTTGGTTGCCGAAAACGAGACTAAAAATCGTGTTTTTATAAAAATTACCAAACCGGGCTAGCTTTTGGGCCCGAAAATCTATAAAATACTAAGTTAATAAAAATCGGTCCAATTCCCCTCCCCTTATCTTTTTTTCTCAACCGGTCATAAATAAATAAATACAATTAGAATCAATTTTTTTATATATTACCTAATTTAAAAATTATACTTATCTTAATTAAATAAATACAAATACATATTTATTGTAAAAATAAAACTTCTATATAAATTTTTTTGCTTTGATCGGCTGAAAACCTCAAAACCCACGCCCCACTTTTATTTTTTTAGATAATACCTAATTTAAGTTACATTTATCCTAAATAAATAAACATGACAACATATTTTTTTTGGCAATTGTGTTAATTCTATGAATGTTGATAATTGCTCTTTTTGGAAGGGTAAAAGTTTATGCTTCTCTAGCCAATCTTAAAATGGCTTTGGGAATGCAGGCTTTTTCGATATTGTTATCAAATATATGTTAGAAACAAGTTTATGTTGGAATTCAATCACTGGGAATCAAATGGAAAAATTCAAAAAATGTGTTATTGTCAGCATGGTTTTCTCAGGTTATAAATGCTACAAACGCATTCGAGGTTGATGGTAAAATTGCGTGGGACCCGAAGTGGAAGGTGTTCCTTTCAAGTTATGGACGAAATCATACATTTACTAGAATAGCGTGAAAAGTGGGGGGAAAATTGGCTCGATGTGTGGATGATCAAGAGAGATTGTTTTCATTCTAAAAGACTTTGTGTTTTATTTGAAAGGCAGGAAATAGTATCAGAGAAGATTATAAAATCACTCACCGAGGTAAGATGATTGGATTTAGTGCTAATGAAAACTCAAGGTTGTGTCCCGGAATTCACAGATGAAATACGAAAGTGAAGAGATAACTCCATGGACGAGGAAGGTGAAGTAAAAAAAACGGAAATCAAGGATGAAACATAGTGAGGTGATAAGTACCTGTGTCTTTATTTGAAGATGGAGAGCTGGAAAATAATCATGTGGAATGGTATATATTCGTAAAAAGGAAAAGGCAGTTTCGGAAACCCATTAAAATTTATATTCTCTACTTAAGCGTAGAAAAATAGGATGATAAGGATACCAATTCTGAAGATAGTTTAAGATCCACCAGGTATACACAACCTTTGACACATAATTGTGAAAATGACACTTAGGAGAAAAGGTAGACCAGAATGATGAATTCAAGTGAGCCAGGTGATGTTATAAATTGAAAGGTAGTGCTAATGGGTCTAATCACAAAGCGGGTCACATTCAAGGTTATTCTGAAATTCCTAGAACAGTGATCATGGTGGGTTTACTTGAATATGTGATAAAGGTTGGACAGGTTTATTGGAATTCAAAATGGAAGGAGTCATAGCAAATTTGGAAAACTCATTGAACACAAGAGGAAAGAAGGTTTAAAATGAATTTTCTATCTTTAAAATATACAAGGTACCCTTATGCCCAAAAGGCCAAGAAAGATTTGGGTAAAGATCGTAGTATCAAAATTAAAGTGAATTTTTTAGTATACAAAAACAAAAATGGAAAAGATTGAGGACTTCTGTGTGAAACAGTGTTGTGGGATTCGGTTTTTTGATTATGTGTTAATAGTGAGTCGTTTGAAATTCGGGGAGGTATCCATTGCTATGGGATACAGATTCCTTTTTGCAAAAATAGATGTGACGGTGTCTGACTATTTTTTTGTGATAACTAGAGGTACGTGGAGTTAACGAAAGAAATATGATGATTATTGGTGTGTAGCTCCTCAAGAGGTAAAGAAAAAACAAGCTCTTTGGGATTTTCTTTTCGATCGTATACGATGTAGATAAGTGGAAGCGGGGATTTAATATCATGGTGATTTTAATGATTTTCGTGTCAAATCTGATAGATTCGGAACTCATTTTAAACCACATGGTGGTCTCATAAATTTAATTCTTTTATTTTGGATTCTCGATTGGTTAAGTTAACTTAGGTGGATGTCGCTTTACATGGTTGTCATATATTCCGCAACAAAGAGAGCAATTAGATAGATTCTTGGTTTCGGATGAGATTTATTATGAAGCCCGAACATTTAAAGCAGTTACATTGAGAGGTTCTTTGTCCGGATCATCGGCCTATCTACTTAAAGAAAATGGTTACGATTAGTGGGCCCTACTCTATTCGTTTATTTTTTCCATCATTTGGCTTGAGATGGATGGTTATTTAACATATTTGTGGAGAACACTTGGAAAAACAGTCCTATGGTGGTAAATAATGCTCGTCTAAGTTTGCTGAATAAACTTAGAAATACTTAAGAATCATATTCGTATTATGTGGAATAAGAGTAATTCGGGACCGCGGAAAAACGATCACTAGACTTAAAAAACATTGGAGGAATTTTTTGGATCTGGATATTGATAGAGGGCTTGGGAAGAAGAGCTGAGTCAATTCCCGCTTAGCTATTCTTCAATCAAATCCAAAAGATAGATAATGTAGAAACGAAGGAAAGGGCTCAAAAGGCTAAAATTACAGGGCGGTAGAAGGCGAAGAAGAATTCTGGTTTTTTTCATGGTAATCATAAACAAAAAGGCCTAATATTCAAAATATTAAGGGGGTTATGGTTGAATAATTGGTTTGAAAAACCCGAATGATGACAAAGAAAGAGTTCTTCGACCATTTTGCCAATATCGTTTTGGTAAGCCGGACACACCTACTGCTTCTAATAGTCCTTGACTTTCCTAATCAGATTTCTCATGAGCAAAGTGAACATATGATAGGAGGTTCTAATGAGAAAATTAAGAAATCTGTTTGGGAATGTGGTGACCCCTCGACAAAGCCCCGGTCCGGATGGATACACGTTTGGTTTTTCAGACACTTTTGGACATCTTGTGGATAGGTGCTGTTTGTGAAGCGGTGAGGTATTTTTTTAAATTTTCTGATTTACCCAAAGGGTGTAATTCATCTTTCATTGCCTTAATTCCGAAAATTCCGGATGCTAATCTTGTTAAGGATTTTAGACCGATTAGCCTCATTGGTAGCATATATAAAATCATTGCTAAGATTTTAACTAATCGTCTTGTTGATGTCTTGGGGGGAATTATTAATGAGGTTCAATCGGCTTTCATTAAAGATAGGCAAATTCTTGATGGGCCTTTTATTTTAAATGAAGTCATGTCTTGGTGTAAGAAGAAGAAAAAACAAACTCTTCTTTTCAAAGTGGACTTTGAAAAAGCATATGACTCGGTAAGGTGGGATTTTCTTGATGATGTTTTAGGCAAGTTTGGGTTTGGGGATAAATGGAGAAAATGGATTCAATGTTTGTCTTCCATTCATCGAAGGGACTATCATTATCAATGGTAAAGTCCAACCGACAGTTTCAATTGGTAGAGGTCTAAAAACAAGGTTGATCCGTTATCGTCCTTATTTTATACCTTATTAATCATGGAAAGTCTCCAAATTTCATTTCAAAAGAGTGGTTGATGCGGGTTGGTTTACCATGGTATCGATGTTGGTGGTTTGGTTACATCTCTCGAACATGATCTGATGGCGGATGAATGCGGTTTTATAGGTGCATGGAGCGAAAAGTAATATAACTTCTCTTATCCATGTTCTTGATGTTTTTCATAAGGTTTCAGGTTTAAAAATTCACTATGTGCAAAGCAAAATCATATGGCATTGAAGTTTGATAATGGTAAAGTCTTCATCGAGCGGCGATCCAAATTCGGATGTCTTGTTCTTAAAGCACCCTTTTTATATCTTGGTTCTTATTTGAGGGGAGCACGAATAAAATTCAATCTTGGATAGGAACAATTATTGAAAGAAATAGAATACGTCTATCAAGATGAAGATGAAAATGTTATCGATTTGAGGGAGGCTACATGTTAATCAAATCCGGTAACTTGGCACGATTCCTATTTTTCACTATGTCAATGGTTTAAATTTCCTGCAGTGGTGTCATTTCAAATTCTGGAATCCTTCGAAGTAAATTCTTCAATGGTCATAAAAAGAGAGGGGGTTCGTGTAAAAAAGCTTCGTGGGTTCATGTAAGAAGGCTCTGCACCTCTAAGATAACTGGTCAAGGGTATTTTAGTCCCTTTATTCTCTTAATAGAGGATTGATATTTAAATGGGTTTGGAGATTTTTAGCCCATGAGCCTACGCTTTGGTCTCGTGTTATCAAGGCTATACACGGAGCCAATGGAAAGATTGATGAGATTTCGGGTAAATGAGCTAATTCATGTTGGATAAATATTATTAAAGAGGTTAGTAGGCTTGATGAAAAGGGTATTTAACCTCTTTTGTTCATCAGAAGAATAAACTTGTGAAGCCATACGACTTATATCACTTGGGATGACGTGTGGTGTGATGGGGGCAAGCTTAAGAATAGATTCCCTAAGCCAATGCTCTGTCTCGAAAACATCAAACAAATTACATAAGGTCAAAAACATTGCGCGTCTATCTTTACCATCGTTTCGATAGACAAATCCGAGAGGTAGTTCTGAACTCACTCAAGTTGAAGAGTTAGCGAAAGTGATTAACCCTGTGGTGCTTACTCAGTCTCCTGATTCATGGTCTTGGACATTGAACCCATGTCATTGATATCCATGTTTGATTATGTTAGGTAAACAAGTGTATATGATTCACAAAACCCATTTGTATATGATTTAACTCTGTGGAATGCTTCACCAAATCATATTTATGCATGAAACTAATGACGAACCCTTTCGACCTATGAACATCATTAACCCCAAAAAATTTTAGTGTTTTCTAGATAATTGATGCTCCTAAGTGATTCAACATGCACTTTCGACCTATACTTAAATTCAATCCCTTTTGTTCATCTTTTTGATTATGTAAATATGGTAGGTGTCAATTACCAAAACCCCTTTTTAGTTTGTCACTACTAATAGAGAATAGCCTACGCTACGGAATTCCTTTTGCCCTATGATTCCGTGGGTATCGGCCCTTAAAACTCCGTATAAAAGGTCACTATTTTATTTAACTCCTATATTAATTTTTAAATTTACATTTTCAAAATTTTTGCTCGAAATTGAATTTTATAGATTTGGCGATGATTCGAACGTAAGTCACCTGTTATGATCGAGGAAAGGGTGGGGGGGGGGGGGGGGGGGGGGCGGGGGGGGGGGAGGCGGGGGGGTGGGGGGTGATGGTCACGGGTAATTATAGCCCCGTAAATTTTATTAGAGGCATTTCAGTTGAATATATTATCACCGACCTATTTTGGATGTGACGTATTTTAAATTATTTGTGTAACATTCCGTATTTAAGGTCGCTATTTATTCCAAACTTTATTTCTATTTTCATTTTTAAGCAAAGTCATTAATTTTACGTTTACCCGATTTAGTAAGAATTTCCCGTACTTAGCTTTGTTTGAGCCGTATTTAGAAATCTATTCCGTCTTCGTGCCTTAAGTGGTTAATAATCTCATAATATTCCCCGATGATTATAATTTACACTATTTTCACTTTCCGTTGTGTTTCGTGTTTACGTAAATTTCTAGCTTAAAACTCGCGTTTTACCTTAAACCTTACCTTTATTTAACTTACACTTACACTATACTTTAATTAAACACATATAAACTAAAAATCAAAAAAAAAATATATTATTACCCTACATCTAGGCCCTAGGCCGGTTGTCCACATACACACACAAACCTTTTACAACTTTCTATAAACTTAATCATTTCCTCATTTTTCCATACATGCATGTCTCCTCATTTCACCTAGCTCAAAAAAATTCAAAATTCTCTCTTCTTTGGCCCCTTTGCTGCCAAAATTACCCTCATCACCACCATCATCATACAAATTTGTTCATCTCATTTTTAGCATCTTAACATCATCCATAAGTTGCTTGCAAGGTTTGGTGGTTTTTCTTGAAGTTTAGAGACGTTTATAAGGTTATCTCTTAATCTTTAATTTTTCTTTTCATTTTAATCCATGAAAATGGAAGTTTGATTCTGGAAATACATATTTATATGATGATGAGTTGTGTTAAGAGCTTGGGATGGCATTGCATGTGATTGGTTAGAGTTAGGATTGATGTTTGGATAGGTTTTAGAGTGAAAAATAGGGACTGTTTTGGAACAGTAGCAAAAACGGGTTATAGCAAACATATTTTGGCTTGGAGCCTATGATTAAATTTCATAGTAGTTAGATATAAGTTCTCAGCTCTATGGATATAGTTGGATGCGTAACAACTCCTTAGGATGAGTGTGTGATGCCAAAACAAGAAAAATAGGTCAAATTGGGACATTGGTTAGGATACGAGGTTAAACTCCAAATTTTTACATAAAAATAATAGACTCTTAAAGAGTGATCAGTAGTAGACATCATAAGGAAACCATATCCTTTGACCTCACCTTCATTGCTATCATGGTTTGTGATTTATGGCCATTTTAGTAAAGGGTAAAATTTTTACTAACTTTCTGTTTTGGACAACCAGGGGTAAAATGGTCTTTTCACATAGTTACGAAACTTTGTAGATTATGAGGCTGGCATTTTTGGAAACTAGACTCAAATAGATTTCCAGGAGTGAAAGCCTCACATATAGAACATTTGTGAGCTAGGAGATATGAGTCCATGAAGTCGAGTTAAAATCAGAAACTAAGTTTTTACGTCTAGTCAAAAATGTAAAAACGTATCGTACACCGTGATAAAATAAAAATTAAAAGCCGAAACTTAGTAGATGTTCATTTTCCTATAATACCAGGTCACAAGTCATTTTAGGGTTAAAAAGGACTTGGGGAAGTTCTAGTGGAATGCCATGCTTATCTTGAAAACACATCTCATGATCACATATTAAATTTTTAAGTATTGTTACTTTCTACGTACTAAGTCGCGTCACTCCTATGGTTGTCGGTGATTGATTGGCGATCTCTCTCGATCTATTTACTCAGCCTTCTCGATCTTCAATCGCTTATTTGACTTTACGTGAGTTCATAAACTCGTTGTCAAGTATTTTTTTTAACCATCGAGGGAGATGATGCTATGTTTTATAAAACGAACACAAGTAGTTTTGTTCTCCTTGCTTGGACCCCGTTTGTGAATATATGTGTTGCTTGAGTAGCTTTTGTCCTAAGTGACCCCCAAGCGTGAGCCTGTCAACTACATGATGGGTAGCCGCTTCTACAATTAATAGCGCTATGGCTTTGACAACCCGGTTGGTTTTTGGGAGTTGAATCCAGAAAGTGAGCATCCCAATGTACGGACAATATAGTTGGAGATTTTAAGTGGTATCTGACGAAAATACCTTAGCTCTGGGGCATACATTGTATTATTAATTGTTTTTGAATCTTTCGTCTATGGGAACGGTGTGCGAGCTCAATGCAACTGTTGTTTATTAGCTTGTCTGGCCACATAGTCTATATGATTGCTTAGAATATTATATGTTGTGTTCATAAATGTTTATTACTTATAAAACCTATGAATTCACTCAACCTCATGTTGACTTTTTAGCATGTTTCATCTTAGGTAATTGAAGTGCGGAGGCTTGGAGGCAATAAAGAGGAGGATTTGCGCTAAACTTTTGTCCGCCATTTAAAAACCCATTCCTCATTAAAAACTTGTTTTAGTTTGGTTAAATCAAACTTATTTTATGTATGGTAACGATCTCTTGGGACTACGCTTTTGAACTCTGATAATAATGGAATGGAATGGTTGTTTGTTTTTAAAACGTCTCATTGAGTCGTTCTTTATATCTTATGACTATTGTACTATTATTTAACACCCAAATTGTTGGTTCCGCTGCGTGTAAATTTAGATTCCATGGGTATTCTACCACAAATCATAGAAAATAACTCAAGACATAAATAAACCACATGTTTACAAAAATCATCATTCATACACAATCAAACATTTCACCAAATCATTTCATTCAACACATAAGTATTATAAGACTACTCCATATATAAATTCATTTCACAAATCCAACAATTCAAGTGATAAATTAAGACACATCTAAAAAATACTTGTAAAGATTAATACCTACAAAGATTCCTATAAGTTTGGTGATGTAGTTCTAGTTTGGTGATGTAACTCTAAGAGTGGTGGTTCTTCCTTCAAATTCGTCCTCATACTCTTTTAGGTTTGTAGAGATATTTCTACAGCTTTTAGGGTGGATAAAGGTGGTGGAAACTTAACCTAATTGAGGGTTAAGGGTTTCTAGTAGCATATCTAGGGTTAAGACCACCTCTTCTATATATAACACTTCCACACCGACTTAAGAAGTAAATGGAAGTCCCCTCAGTTGGTATTATGAGTACATGATCGGTTTCCAGGCATTATGGTTTGTTAATACTCTCATAATTGCATTTTTGTAACTGACATCGTGGTCCTGCCGGGCGGCAAAGGCTTGCGCCATGCGGCAATACAATCGAGCTCTCTGCCAGGCGGCAATCCCTCCTGCCGAGCAGCAGAGTGCTCGTTGCAATATGCGATCTTCATTTTTCCTCGTCTTTCTTCCTCCGATCAACTTCTTGTCCCTCGGGCTAATTCATACCACATGTTTATGACCTAAAATGCATATTTTACTATTCTAGATGGGTCTTTAAGTCAAATATCGAATTAGCACTCATTTCTTAGCTTCTTTTCTTCACTTTGTATCTTTCGGCTAGCTGCAATACAAGAAACTCATTTTGCACAATAACAGGGGTAGAAGCAGTATCATTTTACCAATTAGCACATATAAAACCAAGATAACACTGTTAGCCCTAAAATATGGTGACTTATCCGGAATTACATTTATCATTTATAGTCGGGTCGGGTTAGTTTAGCTAGTCGATATCGAGACTATAAATACTCCCTTCATACTTCCATGGAGGGGTAGGAGTTCACATTGTAAAGTGTGAGTGTGTGTGATTCCTTTTTCTCTATTAAACCACACACATACACAAACACTCTTACTTCTTCTTTTTTCTATCTCTTCTCTTTTCTCTCTAATAATATGGATATTTTTCTTTTCCATTTTACCAAGCCTCCAGATCATTGTTCAAAGGGTGAATCTATACTAACAAACACATCCTAAAACATACGAAATCTAGGCGTTATCAAACTCCCCCACACTTAAGTTCTGATCGACCTCGAGCAGGTTTATTCTTTTAGATAAAAAAGTTACTTAAAAATTTGTATCACAATAGCTCCAAAAGAAAACATAAGAACCAAGTAATTTATCAAAAGGATTTTTATTTACCCCTTTTTGCGTAACTAAAACTGGTTAAATATAAAAACTCCTAGTTACCAAGTAAGTTATTTCCTAACTCCATGATAAACTACCAGTATCACGTCTTAGCACATTGGCTAATCGATACTCCTTTATTTAACTTCTTCTTCCTTCATCTTTATAATTTATAGCTTCATTGGCTATTTATTCACTTTTTTTTTCTTTTTTTTCTCGATCAACCTCCGATCGACTACTACATAGTTGGTAACTAGTAATTTCCAGAATTAACCACTAGTTATTATAGCATAATATATTTTTTCAAAAATGGTTTACTATTACCTTTATCATTTAAATTACCTTCATCTCATTTTGGGAATGTGTTGTAGAACAAAATATCAAATCAGACCATTTTCTTTATTTCTTTTCCTAATTACTTTCCCTCCCTCACACTCAAGTTTTGCATTGTCCTCAATGTAAGTAAACAAACTTCAAAGTAAAGGAAATAGGAAAAATCAGGACAATCGACACTACCCGATTCGTGACGCAATCTTCACGCGTGATTGCGAATATGCAAATCAAGTTCCTTCTGAACTTGGGTATGAATGACCAGCATGTACATCAACACATGTCAGCCCTGTAAATACTGTAGATATATTACATTTCCCAAAATAACATGACATAAAACATCCTAAAATTAATAATCCACAAAAATAGTTTTAACACACATAAGTTTAACGTCCTACGATACGAATTAAATTATCCAACTGAATTTAAACAAAGTTTTTTTAAACTTTTCCGTGCAATCACTCATCCATATCAACATCATCATTAAATCTAGCCTCTCTAGACGAACCTCCAACTGCATTTCCCGAAGAACTACCTCTAAAATCTGGCATGGCACTCATAAAGTAATCAGCACCACCCAATCCATAACTTCCTCCTTGGTTGTTTTGATTACCCGAGTCAGGGTAATGTGTATAAGGGTAAGGGTAATGTATATATGGATACGGGTATGGTGGAACATTTGGTGGTTCATAAGTTGGGTATGCAAAATTACCTTGGTCTAAAAATGATGGAGAATAGGCATGGAATGTTCGAGCATATAATTATTCTGAATCATCATAGAATCTCTCCAAACATTCCCTCGCTCAATCTTACTCAAACTCGCATTCCAATCTCCCCAACTCGTGTTCAAACCTCCATGCTTTTGCCTCTGCCTACTACTTCCTTCTCCAGTTTGGGTTGGTATTCCAGTTTCTTTCTTCCAGCATGTATTCTTCTTATCCAACTCATCCGCCAACATCTTTGATGTCCAATACTCATAGTCAATCAGCTCTAAACACTTCTTGATCTCTTCATCCATACAATAGCCAATAAAACTAGCAATTCTAGTCACATAATGTCCTGTACAAATGACACTATTTTCCTTAGTTCCTGGGGGGTGTTTGTACAAATAATCCATAATTATCCAAGCTAAGTTCTATCCACGCGACTCCTCAAAAGCGCTCATCATCCACAAATCTCGCTTTTGACATCTCTCCCTACTAGCTACCCTATGCACCAAAGATCCCATAATAACTTTGTACTCAATCCGCATTAGTGGTTCTTTTACAAGCACTTCCTTGTGGTTAGTCAATGTTGGCTTACCAACTCTAGTCTAATAATCCTTATAATCAAACTGCTTATCATCAACCTCTAACTTACCAAAGTATACTTCAAACAAACAATGCTCTACCTCGTCTTCTGTAAACAAACCTAGTATAACTGTAAACTCAAGCACTGTAAGTATATGCTCTTGCCCACACAATCGAAACCATATACATTTCTCCTTCATCAAATTGGTTCTATCCACATCCTTATCAAAATAAAATGTTTTAAAGAATTCTAACACCCATTCAGGATAAATTTTGTTATCAATCAAAAGTGCTCTTTCCTACGAGTGATCAACAAATTCATCTCCATCTCCTTCATAGATGTACTCCATTTTCATCATTTCCCTCAAAGTATCCTCAAAACCATAACCATCAAACAAATGCCAGTTAGCAACCCTTGGTACTCCAAAGCTTATTTCCTGTAATTTTGACAACTTTTCACAGTAAGCATGCCTCTCTACGGACGGTAAATCCTTCCACTTCAGGTTAGCATTAGACACATGTTGTAATGAATAGGTTATTGTGTTCCTTTTATTCCTTCTCTCGTACTCCGCAATGAGTGGATTTGGCAACGTTTCCCAGCGACTTTTCTGCCAAATTACCAATTATAAGTCCTAGTAATTATTTATAAACTGATAAAACTAAATATATCACCCTTGTACATGTCAAATCAAATTCGGACAAAAACCAGGATCGAACCTCCCCTGCCGCCCGACACAACTAGTCTGCCGCCTGGCATGGCGCTCGGTCGTTCTCTCAGCCGTTTCGGCTTACCTAATGTTTTCAGGGTGTTTACTTCTTCTCCTAGTTTTCCATACCCTTCCTAATGCTCTTATAGGTCTCCTAAAAACTTTTAAAAACTCTTCTTCAACCTCAAACTTTTTCACCATTTTTTCTAAATTCACCAAATTCTCTAACCTCAATCAAAATCATAATGGGTGATCCATACAATCAATATAGCATGATAGAACCTCTAAGATCAATCATACATCACATTTAAGCAATTGCATTTAACAAATTCGAATAAAAATTCGACCTCAAAATTTTCGTATTTTCAATCATGAACCGTTCGATCCATACTTGACCAAACCATCTAATTCTTTCTGGGATTTAATCTCCTAACATATACCCACTTAACTCCAAAATCAATTAGCCTAATTCGCAACGAATCAAGATCTCCTAATTTTGAACCCTAAATCATAAACATGAATTTGATATGCGAAAAAGGAAAATTAAAACAATTACATACCTTCTTTGGTGCCATAGATGATCAACAAACAACTCTCTTGCTTGCAATTGGATTAAAAACTCAAATTGGATGATCCAAGATAGTAGTGTGTGTGTTTGTGTATGTTTTTGAGTTTTTGGGGTTTTGGCTTCTAGCCGGGTGGCTTTTCTTTTTGCCGTGCGGCTTGACCAAAATGGTATATTTTTACCTTAAATTTTTTACCCCGACACAAGATTAATGCTTTTTTTATTTTTTATTCTCAAAACAAACAACTCCATATCTTGACATCCATTATTGCACAAGTAAATTAAACATAATAATAATAATCCAAATTAAACTTAAACCAAACTCGAACCAAATCGTCTAGACCAATTATAACCAAACGAAAAGTAAAGTTTCCTAAAAGATGCATAAACGTAAATAGAAAGCAAACATCCTTAGCACTTGTGATTTGTGCTTTATTCTTCCAAACTCCATCTTTATCTTTTCTTCAATTTCCTTAGTCAAGAAAATAACTAAACCTCAAAACATCCTCGGTCTTGAACTTTCCCGATAGCTTCCTTGTAGTGGTCTTGGTTTTAAATGCTCAATTAAACTTCCTTCCACTAGGCGTAACAATTTCAAACCTAGCATGCCAATCTCCATCGCCATCAATATTCTTGTATGTCCCATATCCTTCATTGCCCTAATCTAAGTTTTTCAATTGCACCGGCAATGAGCCAAGAAAATCTATAAGTTTCTTAAACACAAATACATTTTTGAAGGGATTAAAGTATTCCCCCATTACTAACGCCCTTTCTATGTCATCCTTGATATCTATAAAAGATGGTGCAACTAGACCATACTTCACATTTCCATCTTCATCTTTTCCTACTTCAAAACTTCCTAGCCAATCATCTTCTCATTCCAACTCAAAAGCTTCAACATATAACTTTGTTTGTGGCTTGGGAAAATAGGTATGTCAGATAATCTCATCATCAATACAAAGCGTACCTCTTACCATGTCAATAATAGCCCTGCAAGTTCTTAAGAAAGGTCGTCCTAAAAGCAACGGTAACTCGGGGTCCACCAGAATATCCAAGATTAAAAGATCAACCACGTAGGCTTGATATCCAATTTGGATCCTTACATTTTTGACTTCTCCCATCGTCTTAGCTTGCGTATTATCCGCCATTGTCAAGTTAGTTTGGCAGGGCCTCGGATCATCGAGCCCAATATCTTTATATAAGCTATATGGTAAAACACTTACACTTGCTTCGGTATCCACTAGAGCAACCATCTCAACAACTCCGTTAATCTTTAGAGGCAAAACATAGTTTTTAGGATCACACATTTTCTTAGGCAAACCGTGTTCAATTATGCCTACTTTGTCCTCGTCACTAAACTCTTTCTTGTTAAGCCTCTCCTTACCTATCAAAATTTCATCCAATTTCATTTTGTAAATAACATAGTTCTCTATAACTTCAAGAATGGGCTTCGACTCCTCTAGCTCTTTGTATTTGATGTCCAATACCTCTTTCATTTTATCCTTTTGCTTTTAGGTTAGGGGATGGTATATTGGTTGTGGTGGAATAGTGGAAGTTGGTGGAATTTCTTCTAGCCTCAAGGAAGGAGGGGGAGTGAGTTTGTTGATGTTATAGCTTTTGTTGCAATTTGCTTTCCCCATCTTGACAACCTCTTCGCTTGAGCTTCCTACTTCT
The DNA here is from genome assembly GCA_026074375.1 of Tanacetum coccineum. Classification (NCBI taxonomy): domain Eukaryota; kingdom Viridiplantae; phylum Streptophyta; class Magnoliopsida; order Asterales; family Asteraceae; genus Tanacetum; species Tanacetum coccineum. Next base: position 17,214 of record BQNB010010668.1, read on the forward strand.
TTTGAAAGATCGATCACTTTGATACCCTCTTTAAACTTAGTAAGATTCATCCTTATCTCTCCTAATCCAAAATCGACTTGGCTTTTAGTTGTCGCCAAAAAGTCCCTTCCAAACACGATAGAAGGTTCTCCCTCGTTAACATAATCTAAAACAACAAAATCAACCTTGAACTTTACCCCGTGAATTTCCACATCAACATCATTCACCGTCTTTCTACCATAGTCACTAAGATTGATATACAAATCCCATGTTTTTCAACACTTCTTCCGTAATATAGTTTGCCGAATATGCAAGATCGAGCTCTGCATCCCAAGCTCCTTGCCCATCAACTTTGCATGGTATAGAGTACCTCATGAATGGTTCACCAAAGGCCTGAAGTGGTGCCTTGGTAAATATTGCAATTCTTTAATTGTCCACCTCTATCAAAACACTCTTGTGCTACAAAGCATCAAACAATTTTGCTTCCTTAGCAACTTTTGAATCACCATCATCCATACATTCCTCAAGATCCTTCAAGTATTCCGAAACCAAGCTTAAAGTATCCATTTCGAAAGCTTAAACAACTATTAAAAACAACATGCATCATCCAACTCATTAGCAATGGGTTAGTATAAACAATTAATCATTCACACTTGTTTTTTACAGTAGTTTAACCAGTTTACTACTTTAGAACTAAACCGCGCATCCTTATGGTTCATATTTTCAAAACATAAAAAGTTTTTCACAGAACACCCCCTGCCGCCCGGCACAGCTTGTCTGCCGCCTGGCAGGGTGCTTGATTTTTTTTAATTAATTAACTTTTTATATATATATATCAAGTGGTGTTGCCCGGACAAGCAAGTGTGCCGCCCGGCAGGCAACCTTCTAAAAGATTTTTTTATTTTTGGCTACTTATTTACCATCTAATTTTTAACTAAACATTTCTGCTACCTCTTATAATGATTAAAACAGGAATAAAATACAAGTCCTGGGAAACGGCGCCAAAAACTTGATGACGTTGGTCGGGTGCAAGTTTTACATTTATAATCGAGACTAATGAAATTACCAACAAAACATACGAGCAAGTATACTCGTTCAATCCTAGTAAAGTCGGTTAAGTTAAGTTTGTTCCACGGGACTTGGTTTAAACCAATACTAGGTAGCAAAAAAGACACTAAGGTTGTCACGGCCGTTAGCGTCACAAAATCAAGGTAATTACTAAAGCAAATTTGTTTCATTTTTAAAACTATACTTATGTGAGAAATCCATGTTTGATTATGTTGGGTAAACAAGTGTATATGATTCACAAAACCCATTTGTATATTATTTAACTCCGTGGTATGCTTCACCAAATCATATTTATGCATGAAACTAACGACGAACCCTTTCGACCTATGAACATCATTAACCCCAAGCTAATTAAGTGTGTTTTTTAGATAATTGATGCTCCTAAGTGATTCAACAAGCCCTTTCGACCTATACTTGAATTCAATCCCTTTTGTTCATCTTTTTGATTATGTGAAAATGGTAGGTGTCAATTACCAAAACCCCTTTTTAGTTTGTCACTACTAATAGAGAATAGCCGATGCCACAGAATCCCTTTCGACCTATGATTTTGTGGGTATTCTATCACAAATCAGAGAAAAGAATTCAAGACATAAATAAACCACATGTTCACAAAAATCATCATTCATACACAATCAAACATTTCACCAAATCATTTCATTCAACACATAAGTATTATAAGACTACTCGATATATAAATTAATTTCACAAATCCAACATTCAAGTGATAAATTAAGACACATCTCAGAAATATTTGTAAGATTAATACCTACAAAGATTCCTATAAGTTTGGTGATGTAGCTCGCTAAAGGCATCTAATCGTCGCAATCAACGTAACTCTAAGAGTGGTGGTTCTTCCTTTAAATTTGTGCTGACACTCTTCTGGGTTTGCAAAGATATTTCTATAACTTTTGGGGTGGGTAAAGGTGGTGGAAACTTAACCTAATTGAGGGTTAAGGGTTTCTAGTTGCATATCTAGGGTTAAGACCACCTCTTCTATATATAAAACTTCCACACCGACTTAAGAAGTAAATGGAAGCCCCCTTAGTTGATATTATGAGTACATGATCGGTTTCCAGGCATTATGGTTCGTTAATACTCTCATAATTGCATTTTTGTAACTGACATCGTGGTCCTGCCAGGCGGCAAACGCTTGTGCCATGCGGTAATACAATTGAGCTCTCTGGCAGGTGGCAATCCCTCCTGCCAGGCGGCAGAGTGCTCGTCGCAATATGCAATCTTCACTTTTCCTCGTCTTTCTTCCTCCGATCAACTTCTTGTCCCTCGGGCTAATTCATACCATATGTTTATGACCCAAAATGCATATTTTACTGTTCTAGATGGGTCTTCAAGTCAAATATCGAATTAGCACTCATTTCTTAGCTTCTTTTCTTCACTTCGTATCTTTCAGCTAGCTGCAATACAAGAAACTCATTTTGCATAATAACAGGGGTAAAAGCAGTATTATTTTACCAATTGGCACATATAAAACCAAGATAACGCATCCCAAAACATACCAAATCTAGGCGTTATCAAACGGCCTAAATAGCAGCTAAAACCCTAAAAATGAGTTTGTATATATAGGAAATAGGCCGTGACGGCGTCGCAGGTTTTCAGATGTCATGGCTTCGCCGAATCTTCTAGGATTTCTTTTGAGGCGGTTACGTTCTGACGCCGTCATAAGTTTTCTGACGCCGTCTCTTGTATGATCTGACGACATCACTAGGAAATTACGACACCGTCTCCAGGCTCTGTGAGCAATTCTTGAAACCACTTCGGTGTAGAGTTGTAATCTTGTATGTTTCTTCTCCAAATGAGCCCAAGTCACGTGTATATCCTCCAAAAGCCTTCCAAGTGCTAAAAACACAAAAAGGAATGATTAAGTACATAATTTGGGCATATTGCATGATTTATAGGGTTAAATGACCCCCAAAAGTGTATAAAATGACACCTCATTAGCAATTCCTTTAGAAACTGACCTTTCAATTCAAATATAGCATCTTTATCGAATTTCTGTCTAGTAACGCCCGACCTGTAATCCTCTTGGGTTTTTGTCATGTACTCCTCCATAGTTGGTTTCATCATTGTTTTTGTGCTTTCTTCTTTAACTTGCTCTTCGTGATCAGAAAATAGCTCGAATTTTGGTTAACTCGAATGATCAAAACTAGTGGTCTTGAAAAGCTTCCTTAATGAATGTAACACTCGTTTAGGTTCATTGTAAGGTTCAATGAGTTCTCTATTTGAACTAATGGAACTCCTGGTCATGCACTACCTGAAAACAAGGGTTAAAATACCAGTAGGATAAGTTCTGAAGAAAGAGAATATAGAAAACTAAACACGAAAACCGAATGCGAAAAGTAAAACTGCTACTGAATCAGACGATCGATACGCCGTATTTAGTAAACTGAATACGCCATATTGATGTTTGATGACGAATATGTTGTATTGATTTTGAAAGTGGATACGTCGTATTCAAAAGGATGAATATGCCATATCTCGTATTCGAACAGAAAGTAAACAATAGGTTTTAAAGATGCAAAAAAACAAAATATACAAAAACATTAAACAACTTTAAAATATAAATAACTTAAAATATAGAGAAACAAATATACAAAGAAACAAATATACAAAAACACTTAGCAACCCCACATACCACATTACAAATTAATACAAACTAAACTAAAAATATAAAATCTAATCTAAAATACTAATAAACAAGTATTAGACAATTTCACTCTTCAGCAGCGACGCCAAAAACTTGATGTGTCGTTGTGTCTAGGTAATTTGGTTTATCAAGTTTTACATTTATACTTTGTTGACTTTACTATTAAAACTAACCTAAGGGTAGTGTTACCTGATCAATTGGGTTATTTTTTTTAAGTTCTATTGGCAGTAGGGTGTCGATCATTAAGACTGAGCATTAATACTTAATCTATCAGTATTTTAATTATCTAAGTTATTCTTAAGTTAGTTTAATTATCTAAGTTAAACCTAAATTAGTCTAAATTAATCCTAGTTAATTCTAATTAAACCTAAACTAACGTAAAGAGGGGGTTTTAGCCTAAGAGACTGACACAAGTTTTGGTTTAATCTAAACTAATAAAGCTGTAAATGAAGACAGATAACACACACACAAGCAGATAAACAAACGATAAAGAAGCGGTCAAGCACTTATGTAAGGAAAACGTATTAACCATGTTTAATCTAATAAGATGTATTGATAGTCTAAGAGTGCAATAGTTGTATTACTTCGTTGGTGTTGCATCATTCCTTAGCTAGGTGGTACTTCTCCCTAAACTCGATGTTTGTATTCCAGTTAATCTTGTAAAAGTTAACCTAAACCTGTATAAAGCTTACACTGTCGATTATAATCTATCTAGGATACAATATTGGTGATCATATTCAAACCCAGCTCATCGAGGCTTTACCCACTTATGTCCAATTGTTATCTATATGCTGGTAGTCCGCGGTTTGAGTACTTTCCCAAGGAAATAGAACGTTATTTATAATCCTAAGTTGTCTCTTAGTCTACCTATTCACTTAACTAAGGGCAAAACAAGGGCATAAATTTGTAGTCCTAATAATCCAAAGTCACATAGATAAGCTGTATGTAGGGGTAAGCAAAACGGACTGCGAACCAGACCAAACAGAGAAATCAGACTAAACCGGACTGACTGGACCGGACTCAACCTATTTTGGTCTGGTCCTCGGTTAATCCTTTTCCAAATTTTTGGTCTTCGGTCCGGTCCGATTCGGTCTTACGAAAAACTAGTAATTATGCCTTGTTGTACCGGAACAGACCGGACCGGACCATGTCGGTCCGGACATCGGTCCAGTGTTTTGGAAAAAGTTAGTTTTGGTCTGGTCTGGTTTTGGTCGCTCCTGTCTGATTTTCGGACCTTAAGTACCCTTAGTTGTATGTAATATCTATCCTAGACTCTAGTATACAACCCAAATAACGATTAGTTACAACATTTTATTTGTAATCCTAGATCCAGTTGAATGATAGATGAAAACATATGTCACACCCCCAAAACGTGTTGCAACAAAATGGGTAATTGAGGGCGTAACGTTATGGATATTCATCACACAAGATACATGAGAACGACCACTATATGGACGTTTAGAAAAATAGTACACCATTTCATTAATTAACATAACAAAGTTGATACATAGTTCAAAATAAATTAAGACAAGTGCGGAAGCATAAAATGTGTTGATAAGCAACGGGTATTATTGTCCCAGGATGTAGGATACCTCTTGTTGGATCCCACTTCAATAGATCAAATTCCTTAAGCTTGTTTAAGGTTTAGTTATATTAGATAAATCTAACACAACTATAGTAGAAACTTTATGTGAATGTATTAAAGATTATGCGGAATCTAATCTTTAATATTAGAAGAATTCTTAATGAAACAGTAACACAAGAACACAATTTAACCAACAATAAAAGCTCCAATATTATTATTACAAATAATACGAATACTCTCCTAGTATTAGGGTTATAAAACCTTGAATCTATAACGATATCAAAACAAAATATGATATCAAACTCTATACCCTAGGACCTCCTTTTATACACCAAGGAGTCCTAGTCGATTTACAATATATTCCTAAGATACAAAATACTCTCTATGATCTATTCTATAAATAACTAATACTTATTACGTATGTAATCTTGATCTCTAATCAATCTTTATCCTTTCTTTTGTCTTTATCCATTCACTTTTGACAGTAGAAACTCTTTCAGCAGTCGTAATCTTTGAGTAGTTGTAACTTTTGTACTAGCAACATTAACTTAGCACAAGCAGTAGTCACTACTTAGAATATTTTCTTTAATCTTCACCAGCAGTACTAACTTTATACTAGCAATACTAATATATACTAACAGTAGTAACTATGACTTGCGGTACTCAACTATTAGATATTTTTCACTAAAGATTAATGAACAACAACTAACTTTAGCTTTAGCAGCCAGTTACTTAAGAAGGTTTAATCCCTACAATGTATCCTGCCAATTTTATGCTTGGTGTAGTTTTCTTTGTCTGTGATTACAGGTTATATTTGACGAGAAGAAGCTTACAAGTTCTTAGGAAGTTTCATTTGACGACTCTTGGAGGACGATTTAACCAGTTATCTCATGTTTCTTCTCTATTATTGAGCAAACCAGGGGAGTACTATTTTCTTTTACTTGTTTTCTTTTCCCTAATATTCGTTTTTATGGGTACTTCTACATAATATTGGGGACTAGGGGTGAGCATACCAGACAGTCGACCAGACCGAACCAGACCGACCAGACCGGACCGAATGTATTTTGGTTCGGTCCGCAGTCCGGTGTTTTGGACCAATTCGGTCCTCGGTCCGGTCAGTCCGGTCCGGTCCGGTCAGTCCGGTCCGGTCCGACCAAAAACCCGATGATAATGCGTGTAGGACCGAACCGGACCGAAGACCGACCCGGACCGGACCGACCCGGACTGGACCGTACCATTTTGGTCTGGTCCTCGGTCCGCCGTTTTGTCTAGTTTTGGTCTCGGTCCAAGGTCGGTCCGGTCCGGTCCTTGGACCGTGCTCACCCCTATTGGGGACAATGTTCAACTTAAGTGTAGGGGAAAAATAAACCTTAGAAACTATTCCTTCATTTTCCATTTGCTTGTTCCTTAAAATGATGGGTAATATATCGAAACATAGCATAAAAAGGTAATTTTGACCCAAATTTAAAAAAAATTATGACACATACCGACGAAAACCAAGTATTAATAGCGTCTCATGGATAGAAATTATTATGACTAGCACAAAAACCCTCAAAATTTCACCTCAAAAAGTGAGGTTTGCCTTTAGATCTAATATGAATTCTCGTTTTTTTCTAGGGTATCTATTATTGATACCTGATAGTTATACCTTTAGCATTTCTCGAGTTTAAGGTATAGTTGAAGTGAGCAATCATGTGTGTCTATTCCGTCGTTACAGATGTGTATATGTGGTTTTGTTGCCTTTTCTGGAGCATTGGTATCGGTTATTAAAATTATCATGAAGATTGTACGATAGCATATTAAATTCTCGAAACTGTTTCTTATGATGCATCCCGAGACTGCATAGTAAGTATTAGGATGTGCTAGATAAGAGGCACTAGGATTAACCCATGTTTTTTAAACTGTTATTGTTATGATGGATTCACACGATATAGTAACTATCCCACACCCTTGCCATGCACTCATTATTAGTGCATGATACCCCTAGTACAACCCTCCAAGCCTATCCTTTTTCACGGTTCTCGTAATTTTCTGGTGGATTCCAGATTATTAATGAAGAAGATTGTTAACCCTTAAACCAATCATTACACCTAAATCGCCTTAGCTTACCTTGTATGTACTCGCTTTTAGTACATTATTATGTTAACCCAAGTTAATTATTTGAGTACACAGTTGCTAAGTCCTTATCCTTTTAAATACTGTTTTGGGACGATTGGGATTCATGGTAGTATTTATTTCGCAGAAGAATGGGGAAGAAAAGTTAAGTCAATACCCCATATGTTTGTTAGATGATCTCCATGTTATTTTGATACACCTCAAATCGGGTCATTAGTTAGATTGTAAATAATCGAGTATGTAAAAGTTCAAGTGTAAGGGCGTATCTAAAAAACCCCCGTGATGTATTATATGTTTAAGCAGTGGCAGGGCAAAAGTGTACCAAAAAAATTGTATATAAAAAAAATAAAAAAAATGTACGGGCTGCCATTTGCTTATGTTTATGTTTATAATAGAGTCAAGAAAAGAAAAAGAACCAGCGTGTATTCGTATAAATAATTAGCTAACCCTTCCACTCTAAATTCACCCAAAGCCACCTAAATGTATCCCATCCGTTTTTGTTTCCATTATATGTTATCTTACACCTACTCCCTACAATCCTTTAAAAGACCTCTTTGATAGTAATGAATAATGCTTGCGCCTAGCGGTGGAGGTTTGATCATTTACCAAGCCTATGGTAATTTATATGCTATGACAAGTAATAAGTGTTGATTTTCTGTTTTCCCATTATGTTATAATTTATTATACACCCAAGAGAAAGAGAGAATCCCAAACACTTATATGAGGTGCGAGTATGTACTTTTCGTGCTTTTAATTACGAGGTCTAGAAGGTTGTGTTGTAAAATACTTTTAAAAAGTAAGTTAAATGACCCTCATATTGTTATTGTCTAGGTAGAAAAGCCCATTTGCTTAAGGACAAGCAAATCCCAAGTGTAGGGGTATTTGATGAGGTGTCATTTTATACACTATTTCGAGGTCATTTAACCCCCTAAATCATGCAAATATGCTCAGGTTATGTGCTTAATAATTTGTTTTCAGGTTTTTAGCACTTGGATGACATTTGGAGGAAATACACGTGACTTGGGCTCATTGGGAGAAGAAACAGACGAGATTACGGACCTACACCAAATCCTTGAAGAAGTATTGCTTATAGAGCGTGGAGACGACGTCACAAGCATAAAGCGCCGCCGTCGTGATCCATCTGGTGACGGCGTCAGCGATTTAGTAATGGCGTCAGGACGTGACTGACTTAATGAGGATCTAGAATCATCCACGTGGCGACGACGTCAGGATTACAACGCGACGTCATCGCAGCGATATCTCTATATATATTAAACGGATTTTAGGGTTTCAAGTGTGTAACTTTTGGTGTAACTTTATATAACTTTACGAAGACGAACCCTAGCTCTTGTAGCAGTTTCATAGTTTGTTTTTAGGGCCTCAAAAACCTATTGAACCACCTTGAATCCATGTTTTAATTCAAGTAAGGTTATTTATCTTAATTCATTCAATATGTCTATGTGTTGCATGCTTGATTTATCTCTTTGCTTTCTTTATAACATGCGAGGCTAAATCCTCCTTTGTATTTGCTTATGATTGCATGAAAGTCAGATTGTAGATCCTTTTATTGTTGCTTCTTAATTGATGACTGTGCGCTTTAGGTTCTAGAAAACCAACTTTTGTTTGTATCGTTGTAGACACGTCTAGGGAAACGCGAGTGCGTAGAAAGGATACCATCGGTTAACAGTCTTCATACTACCTTACTTGTGCGTTGCCCTAACAGAATATTAAATAGACAGCGGGTTCGTGTAATCCGTTCATGACCTATGAAATACTTACACATATCATCAAGTGTGACAAGGCAACATGATTAAAAGAAGCAATCTGATAAGCAGTGCATGATTAAGTAAATACATTTAATTATCATAAAGTTATCACTAGTAGATTAGATATTAGTTTAACTATT
>BQNB010010668.1:29928-45325 GCA_026074375.1 Tanacetum coccineum
ACATGCCGGATTTTACCGTAAGTTTATTTAAGACTTCTCGAAAATCTCCCGACCAATGACCCACCTTCTAGAGAAAGAAACCCCATTTGTCTTTTCCAAGGAACGTGTAGAGGCAGTTAATGCCCTTAAGAAGAAATTGACCGAAGCAACGATTTTAGTTGCCCCCGATTGGGACCCACCGTTTGAGATTATGTGTGATGCTAGTGATCTATTGCTGGTAGGGGTTGCGTCTTTTGGGGCAACTAGACTAAACATTTTCAACTGATACACTATGCAAGCAAGACTATGACCGATGCTCAAGCTCACTATACTACTACGGAAAAAGAGCTTTTAGGCGTAGTGTATGCTTTCGAGAAATTCCGTCCATAAAACAATAGTGTATACGGACCACTCGGCTCTTAAGTATCTTCTCGCTAAACAAGATGCTAAACCGATATTGCTTCGTTGGATTCTCCTACTCCAAGAATTTGATGTCTTTATCCGAGATAAAAAAGGAGCGGAGAATCTAGCGGCCGACCACTTGTCTAGGTTAGAGAACCCCTACCAAAGTGAGCTCGAGAAAAAGGAAATTACGAAAACATTTCCTCTCGAGACACTTGGTATGGTGACTTTTCGTGGTGATGATAGTACCCCATGGTTTGCCGACTTTGCAAATTACCATGCGGGGAATTTTGTTGTGAAAGGGATGTCGTCCCAACAAAAGAAGAAATTTTTCAAAGACGTTAAGCATTACTTTTGGGACGACCCCTATTTGTTCAAGATTTGTGCGGATCAAGTGATTCGGCGGTGTGTTTTTGGCCAAGAAGCCCATGATATCCTCATGGCTTGCCATAATGGACCCACCGGGGGACATCATGGTGCCAACTACACCGCTAAAAAAGTCTTTGATTCAGGATTTTATTGGCCGACTATTTACCGAGATGCCCATGACTTGGTCACACGGTGTGACGCTTGTCAACGTCAAGGAAAAATCTCACAAAGGGATGAAATGCCACAAAATGCAATCCAAGTTTGTGAGATCTTTGACGTTTGGGGCATCGATTTTATGGGACCGTTCCCGTCTTCATGAGGGAACAAGTATATACTCGTGGCCGTCGATTATTTGTCGAAATGGGTTAAAGCAAAAGCGCTCCCCACCAATGACGCCCGAGTTGTTTGCAAATTCTTAAAATCTCTCTTCGCCCGATTTGGGACCCCTCGTGCTATCATTAGTGATCGCGGTACCCATTTTTGCAATGACCAATTTGCAAAGGTCATGCTTAAATACGGAGTTACTCACCGTCTCTCCATCGCGTATCACCCACAAACAAGTAGGCAAGTTGAGGTTTCAAATCGTGGTTTGAAACGAATTCTTGAGAGGACCGTAGGTGAAAACCGTGCTTCGTGGTCCGATAAGTTGGATGACGCCTTGTGGGCCTTCCGTACCGCATTCAAGACACCCATCGGGTGCACTCCTTACAAGTTGGTGTACGGAAAGGCTTGTCATCTACCTATCGAGCTTGAGCACAAGGCCTACTAGGCCTTGAAACATTGCAATTATGACCTTGTTACCGCGGGCGATCACCGGAAAGTTCAAATGAATGAATTAAATGAACTTCGTGATCAAGCCTATGAGAACTCTTTGATCTACAAAGAGAAGACAAAGAGGATCCATGACTCCAAGATCAAGAACCGCGTTTTCAACGTTGGTGATCGAGTCCTCCTCTTTAATTCTAGATTAAAGATTTTCTCAGGCAAGCTTAAGACCCGCTGGACTGGACCATTCACCGTTACCCAAGTATTTCCATATGGCACCGTCGAGTTATCTCAAACCGACGGGCCAAACTTCAAGGTGAATGGTCATCGACTTAAGCATTACTTTGGAGGGGACATACCACATATGGTTGTCCCGGATCTCCAAACCTTCCCCATGGACAACTAAATTCGGGGACGGGTCAAGCTAAGTGACCTTAAACAAGCGCTTCGTGGGAGGCAACCCATGCTTATCCTTCTATCTTCTTTCTATTTTCTAATAAGTGTAACGTGAGGAGGTGTGCCTCTTCCATTCTCGTGTGCTTGTGTTTTTGTTGTATGTCCAGGATTGCCCGGATTTTGAAGCCTCTCGTGCTCGCGGTTTTTGTCCTTCGTTCACTCGAGCTTCACATCCTCAGCTTCATTTTGGGAATCCAATATCCAAATCTTATCGACTAACGTTTATCTTTAAGCATACTTAATAAACGGCTTAGGATTTACGTAGAGACCCTTCTTAAAACATTGAGGACAATGTTCAATTCTAGTATGGGGGGATCTATCGATTTGATTGTGCCTGCAGCCGTTGTTTTCACGTAATCCCGTTTTTACCACCAAAATACCAAAAAAATGAAAAAAATTAAAAATTTTCAAAAATAAAATAAGTGTTTTGTCACAATTTTGACTTTCCTGCTGGGTAGAATAAGAATAAATTTTGACTCGATCGAGCATGTTGCGCTCTAGCTTGTCCCTTAACTTTTAGACTAAGCATTCGCGGATCTTTTTATTAAAGATTTTAAATTTGCGAAGAACGAAAAATGATAGAGTTAATTATGAGTTAGATGCTAAACAAGGATTAGTTGGAAATCTTAAGAGCTCATAAGTGTAGTTTGTGGCTTTTTCTCCCATAAGCTCCTAAACCGGACTAATAATACGTGCTCTTTTTGAAAATTAAACTTAAATCAACAATTTTTGATATTGAAGCTTTATTAATGTAGTCGACAACATTAATTTATTTAGTCTTAGTTCAAATTTATACTTGAATTTTCTAAAAAGAAGTTTTCTCTATATCGTGGTAATATATATATATATATATATATATATATATATATATATATATATATATATACTAGCCGCAAGGCCCGTCCGTTGGACGGGTTGCTTTAAGAAATTGTTTTGGGATTAATAAATTTAAAATGTATATAAATTAATGTTATATAATAGATAATCGGAGCTTGTAAAAATGATGTCATAATTTGGCATAAAAATCCTTGGATAAAATTTAAAGTTTATGTACATTTGATAAAGGTCACATCGGGGGCAATAAATTAAAACAAAGGAACATTAAGTTATAACAAATTGTGTTTATGTTGCATCAAAATATGAAAAATGTTTTTACTCTTAATATGAAATATACTAAATAAACTTCCAAATAACATTAGTATAATGTTAAAAGGTAAAAGAAATTGTAATAAAATAGTTGACACAATAATATAATGAATATAATGTTAAAACGAAAAATAGTGAAAAGAAAAAATATGTATAGGTTAACAATATAAACTGTTACTTAAATTGGGTATGTTTGTTATATAGTTCATCTTCATCATACATGAATGGGTCAAATCATGAATAAAAAGGAGTAATGAACATGAGCTTTAAGACACCAATATATAATCCAATCAGATTTTCCAAAAAAAAGTTACATGTTCTGTTTGTCATTAGTACACTACATACACAGCTTGGTATCAAGATTCTAAAATGTTACTTGAAAACAATATTAATTCCATACAATAGCAACATGTTCTTTAATTAGATCCATTTTAGAAAAAGATCCGAAAGAGATTGCATTAAACTCTTCTCGGCTGCCAGACCTCATGGGTTTCAAACAGTAAAGTTGAAGGCTTTTAATCAAATAAAGAAAAATGGATTCCTTTTAATCAAAAATGGATTCATAAGTCCCTTTTTTTTACTCTGACTTCACTTCTTGATCTGCTATGACTAACTGGATTCCTTTATCATTATGGCAATTACCTTCTTTTTGTTCCCGCAAACCTGTAAAATAATGATTCAGGTTGCTCCTCAAAATACATTTAGCCAACAACAAAACAACATGCAAAATGTAACATACCTTTAGCCAACAACAAAACACAATTAAACCACTTGAAGTTATGTGATTGCACTTCCACACCTAAATGTCTAGAAAATGAAAAGTTTACTTTCACCATAATATACAAAAAAAATCTGGATACACACTTTGCATGCTCTTAACATTTACAACAATAAACATGTATGTTTCTCACTAACAAAAAATAAGTTACTCGATATGCATTCAAGGAAGGGTGGCTTATAATGAATCATCTTTTTATAAGAAAGTGCATTATTTAGTAGCATTAACAGATATGCGTTCAAACAAAAATTAAAGGGTTGCTTTAGGTCTTATGCATAAGTAAATACTTATCACTCTTTACTTATACATTTAATTTTTGTAATTTAACACATGCCCTCAAAATATATTTTGTTTAACCTGTTGTGGTTCTATTAACACTTTTACCTATGATATACAATCTTTAGAAGTCTCGTCATCATGAAGTCAAACATAGAGCAGGAACAGTGAAGTTATAATTACTTGAAAAGGCATTGTTTAAAAAAAGTTCATACCTTTAGAGCCATTTTCTTGAGCTTGTTCATGCATCAAAGTTATAACAGGAGTTTGATTGAATGTTTTCATACATTTGATTGGGCCTTAAATCTCAATTTTTCCTGGGAAGATAAAAACATGCAAAGTACTAAATAGGCTAAACATGATCTTTTTACAAATGTGTCGATAGTTGAAAAAAGTGTATCAAGATTCACCTCAGAACATGAACTTAAAACATTCAGTGTTTCTTTACCGCTGGATCAATCAAATCTTCAAAAAATCACCAGAAAATACAAAAAGACCATGACTTAGAATCAAACAAACCATCTTTCAACAGGTCAGCTTGTAATAATTGAAGTCTTTCCTTTGCTCCATCAAATGCAAGCAAATACACAGTTTCTTTGGGTGATCCGAATGAGTAATTAAGATATTTAGTTTTGATAAAACATATAAGATCATGAATGGTTACTCCAAGCTTTGCGTATTGGTCTCCTATAGCATGGACACGTGACCACTGCCCAATAGCACATACCCAATCTTGAAGTTAGCTATGTATCTTCTAAATTTATGACCTTATTACTTATCTGCTACAAAGGTAGAACAACATCAACTTACTTTTGGACCATTCAATACCCATATTGTTTTAGTGATAGCACCACCTGCTACAAAGCTTCTGAATTTACAACCTTATCGCATCTCTGCTACTAAAGGCAAAACATTATTTACGTACTTTAGGACTCTATGTTGACATGTGTTTTTCACTAAGTCAATTTTGTAATCTGTCATGTATACTGATATAGTTTTCTCTAGCTTTTGCTTGTGGGCTAACATGTGCATATAGTTGCTATAATTGTCTACTAATAAACAACGAAGTAATTGAATTCAACTTAGATATCTTAAGTCTGCCAGAATCGCCTGATCCATTTGTAGCAATGCAAAGAGACATTAGACAACCCATAAAAACTAAATTGAGTAAATTATTTTAAGGTTTATCTATAACTACAACCAAATGTTTTATAGCAATATCAATTGAAGGACAATATTATAACCAATTAACAAATCAGTCACACTAATCACTTCACAAACTACGTTGTCAAATACTCAAAAAAAACACAACTTACTTGTGCATATCATTTGTTGTAAGATTCTCAATTAGCAAAATCGACCACTACAGCTTCGTCCCCGAATGAACCACCACCACCACCATCGAATCTGCAACTCTCACTCTTGAAAATATTGGATGTAGTTAACGAATCATTAAATTTACTTTTTAATGTACCTTTGATAGGAGAGCATTGATGCTAGCCTATTTGTTATCCCAACCAAATTCATCAATGGTGTCGCCTGCCTTTAGGATAACCTGGTTACGTACTGTATTGCCGTCTTCTTGACGCCTTTTGCAACCATGCTGCTGCCCATTCATCCTGCACATATTCTTAAAAATTAGGCATATAAACATTTCAATAACCATTCCCAAACACCCTCTTAACAGCGTAGTAATTAAAGTTAAACACCTATTGTAAATGACTAAAAAGTATTACCTTTTGATGGCTCTTAAAAGAAACATGACTATATTCATCAAGGAAACATAAGATTTACATCCATAATCATACCATTATTCATCCAGAAAACATGACCATTATTCATCCTGATTTGCATTGCTTCTCGAACATTATTTGTAGGTGTCTGGCTTGTATTTCTAGTCTGAGCTGTAGGTCTCCCCATGTAGTTCAACGTTCTATTTTCAAGAAAGAAAACACAGTAATCGGTTAAAGACTTAATTTCACAAAAATTACCATCATGAAATCATAAAATAACACCCTTATAAATATATTACCAAATTCTATGAACATTACAGATATTTGTCATAATTTAATGAGTTTCAATAAGCAAGCACACTTATAAGATTGCCCTTTTTAAACTCAATACCCACCTCCTCCCATTCCATCAAACATACACACTGCTTCATCTCCTTAATGAGTTTCAATAAGCAAGCACACTTATAATGAGAAGCGTTTTACAAACATTGATCACATGATGTTTCATTCTTTTTTCATATTTATTTTTATTTGCAAAAAACTGCATTGATATATATGGCATAGTAAGAAAAAAACATAGTAAAAAAACATACCTCGACTGTTTGGCTCACTTGAATTTATAAGTAGCTAAACAATGTTGATAGTCTTTCCATTGTTGCAATTAGTTGTTTGTCATGTGCCATGTTTACCTCCTGCGCCATTAGTAGCTAAAAACACACTGTCAAAACATGCTTAAATATTATTAAAACAGGATTAGTTACTTTTTAGAGCGGTAATGCATTTTTGCAATCCTGAATATGATCATCACTTCATACATGAGCAAATATTCACATTTGTGACAAGACTTTATAACATGGAGTGTAATATTTTTTATCAAGGAATATGCAGCGACAATAAAATGTTTACTTACGTTTTTGTGTTTGCTTTGCCTACGTTATCCACTTCCGCATTTGCAATGGATAAACACCACTGGATGGCTATCATCATCAAGATCATTCCCATAGTCCTGCATATATTATCAAAACATTAAATACACCTGCTTAACCATAAAACTAATAGGCTAAAATATTGATTACTTACCCCAGTAGTTACACAAAAGAGAGTACGAATACATGAGTAATCACAAAAAAAAAATCAATACGGGAAGATATAGTCACATTCATATTGAATGAAGGTTGATTTAAAAATTAAAATAAAAAATCATAATCAATAATTGCATACAAAACTAATCTCTGATCCCTAATCTATTATACAACAAAATAGCACCAAATGTGTTATGAATCTGACATTGATATGAGGATTTCCTTTCAGGGTTATAGTTTTGGGATTTGATGAAAGAAACAAGCGAGAGTCTTTTGTTTCGGTGATTTGTTTACAGGATCATAATTGTAGTTTGGGTTTTTTTTTCCTAAATGAAGATCGGTGGTGTGTTGATTAAAGAGAGGACAGTTTTTAGGTAATTAATGAATTAAATTGATCTAAGGGTTGATTATAATCTATTTTACAGGTGTCATTGTTTTAAAATTTTGGGTGAAGATGAGTTTTTCAAAAGCTTATTTTATATAGGTTATAGATTACAACCAAATGTTTTATAGCAGTATCAATTGAAGAACAATATTATAACCAATTAACAAATCAGTCACACTAATCACTTCACAAACTACGTTGTCAAATACTGGAAAAAAAATATTGCATTTAATAAAGTAAACTTGTCATTTTAATAAATATACGTTAAGATTCATTGAGTCTATCATAAAAAGAATTTTTTTTGTTGGAGGCCAATTAAAATGGGACGGAGAGAGTAGCTTTTTTCGTAATTTGCCCTCCCTAAGAACCAATTTATAGTATAGTTTCTAAAAATTATTGAAATGTGCCCCTCAAATAAAAATTTCTGGCTCCGCCCCTAATCCATACTATGCCAATGTTCACTTGGTATAATTAATATAAATTTGAACCCATTAGCAATATATAAATCAAGATGTTTCGGTCTGTATCAAACAGTAGAGAATGAACTGAAGTTTTATAAAAGGAACTAAGGATGTAAAATGGTGTTTAAGCATCAAGGGATGTTACTTTTGCATATTATTTTGTGCCCAACATCTAATGGTTGCAACATTCTCCCTAGCTAGAAGTATGCAAGTGGACGACTGCAATGGCGAAAAATTACCATTCATCTCTTATCTTTGCAAAGAGTAAAATCGTATAATGAAAGTGTATTACAAGGCTTTAATTACAACCTTTGGAATCCAATCATGTCTGGTCCATAAGTAAACAAAAAGTCATTGTGGAAGTTTGACATGTAATACAAGGACATTTAATGGAAGTCCATGTGTGGTCCCTTCGAATAGAAAATATATACCAGTAGCATGCAAGAATGTTCAACCTCAAGAACCAAGAAACATTCACTTATGATTCTAGACAAAATAGCTCATCAAATTTGAAATTTGTTGCATGTTATTTACTATCGTGGCTTATACGTTTGCATTTAACTATAGTCAAATTCGATGGAGAATATATTTGAGGAAGATTATTCATATATAGTACCGATACTTGTTCGACCTCTAAGTTCTTAAATACATATATAATTTCTTTATATTCTATGGACAACAAATTATAATTTTAAATACTTCTTGAAATAAGATGACCTCAGAGAATATTGATAGAATATATCTATCCTGAAGTATGCTTTGGATAGAAATACTTACTTTCTTACAAACGAACGAACAAGCCGTTAAAAAAAACAAACGAACGAACGAACCAATAACAAATTCCCAATAAGAGTTCAAAGTGTCTTTACTGTGATCATAAAATTGTTTGACTATGTTTATGATCATTCTGTCATAGAAAAAAGAATAGTGTCTTTAAGTATATAATTTGACATGATGATCATGTCACTAAAAGATATCACACGTCTAATAGCAAAAAATATCTAAATTAATATTTTTAATTTTTAAGAAGTCAGGCTATCGTATTATGAAGTATGCTTCAATAAAATGTTGGACAATGATAAAACCCTGTAGGTATGATATTATTCATGACCATTATTTATAATGGTAAAACCCTAATACCCAAAACCCACAAACCGGGCTTGGGCCTAATTATCCACTAATACTTCCCTCGCAGTCCGAGCGGCGAAATTGCGAAAGCTCGGACTAGAGCAGAAAACAAAATAAAACATTAAAACATTAAAACAAACAAACAATATGATTGTGTGATTTGTGACCTTAGCACAAATCACCAACACAAATCACGGTTGTGTGGACTTGTGACCTTAGCACAAATCACCGACACAAATTGTGTGGATTTGTGACCTTAGCACAAATCACCAACACAAATTGTGTACACAAATAATGATTGTGTGGATTTATGACCATATCACAAATCACCAACACAAATAACTAACAATTGACAAAACATAACTTTTTTTTAATAAACCAACATAGTAGACTAGTAGATAATAAAAATAATACTAAGCAGCTTTGACAATAAAATCATCAGGATCAAGAAGACAAGTGACGTAGCATGATTCTTTTCCTCCTAGATAAGCTTTGCCAATTCCTATCCACAAACACACAGCAGCCGTATTTGATGATTAGGGTTAGGTTTTTTTTCTTTCATGGATCGGTATTGGATGTTTTATTTGAGAGGTTTAGGGTTGGTATCTGATACTATGTTGACAATGATAAAACCCCGTAGGTATGATATTATTCATGACCATTATTTATAATGGTAAAACCCTAATACCCAAAACCCACAAACCGGGCTTGGGCCTAATTATCCACTAATATAAAACACAAAAGAAAAAAAAATCAAATATCATGACACAATTCTAGGCACTTATTTTTTTATCACTTGCATCCTTTAATAAAGCGTAATGAGTTTGAAGTCACTATTATCATAATGATAAAAGAATATCATGATATAAGAACTCTTACTGAGACAATACAAACAGCTTCGCGTCGACAAATAATCAAAAATCCATTCAAACTACAATTTTTAAGACGTAGAGGTGCATACTACGAAAGCCAACTACAAAGACGACCTTTACGAATTTAACAAACAAAATCAACACAAATGTACAAGTTAATAAAAAACTATAAGCTTAAGATGATCATATATAGTATTGTAGTATTAGTTAGAAGTTAAAACCCATTATTATATCACTCGGATCTAACAAGTGTAATTTATTTTACGATGCTTGTCGACATCCGTGCGTTGCACCAGGCTTAATCTGTGGGCAAAATTGGATTGTTAAGCTACTTTCTTCATTTGAGCACTGTATCAAACAAGTGATGCACATAATTTTTATAAAACGCCTTAACTTTGAACAAACTTATTTGTTGAGGGCATTATTAGTTATGTCACATATTTTATAATTTGATCCCCGTGCGATGCACATAGGTTGTGCTTAAATGTTCATTGCGTAATGTTGGTATTAAAAAAAAGTTTCAGAGTCATCCTAATCCAACCCATTTCTAACCAATATGCACCAAAGGAGTTCATCATAGAAAATACAGCAGAGAAGCTAAGTTGTACTGATTATAAAAACTCTACACATGTGAAGCTTTTTTCTTTTTAAAAAAGGGTTTTGCTAACTTGTGCTCACTGGGCACATGCTAGTGTATATTTAAATGGAAAGTTTTTGTGTATCTAAAAAGAAAATGTATCCGAACATGGTAATTTTTATCTATAATTAATGTTCATTAAATGCATTTTTTGTTATAAAAGGAAAACAAGTGTTCATTAATACACTTTAACATGTGCCCAGTGGGCACATATTAGCAAAACCCATTGAATACATTAATTATCAGGTAGATGCCCCCTTTCTGGTGTCATGTCATTGTGTAATCCCTTTAATTTGGTCATTGCAGATGAGGATTTTCATTAGGGCTTTAACGTAGTTTATAACAAAGCTCTTTCGTCTTCTCTACACAGTTCTTTCAGTCCAATGCGTCATTTTTGGTTTACAGGATTCATATGGCTGCAATAGTACCATTTTGCCCCGCCAAGATGAAGATGATCTCAACTTTGCTCCAATCCACTCAATGTGTAATTTCCAAGTGTACACACTGCACTTCAAACCCGTATCAGACCTTAATGGATATCTCTTCGCTACATTAGAATAAATGAATGATGACACAAAAATCGCCAACAAATTGCAATGTGACGTGAGGCTCAGATATGTAAGCAATAGAGGAAAGAGATTACATCTGCCATGGCTGCAATAGAACCATTTTGCCCCGCCAAGATGAAGATAATCTCAACTTTGCTCTAATCCACTCATTGTGTAATTTCCATCACAGCTTCTTTAAATCACCAAATCGTCATCCTACATGTACAAAAACTGAAAGTATAATGAGGCTAGATATGAAAATTTTGCAACTGAAGCTAGTCCGTTTTTATACTTGAGCAATCAAATTTTTTTTTGCAAAGCACCACAAACAGTTATAATAAGTAACCTCAAACTCTCTTAAACTGGCTATTGATTTCTAACAAAAATCATTGGCCTCAAAGAATAGTTTTTGACAGAATAAAGTCCATATCCCCTCATATCGTGTCAGTAAGTTGTTTCCGACAACCGTATCTGAACAGGATCTGTTTTATAGGCTCATACTCTGTAGTCCCTTCCGGACAATCCGATAGAACTCGAATGATACAAAGAAGATTAGCATGACCCCTTGTGTAGGATGACATACACAATCGAGAAATGGTCGAATAAAGGACCGTACTCTGAACTCTTGATCTTAATAAAAAAGTAGATATTTACATCCAACATTGTGGGATCAATCTACGACATGGCAGAAAGCATAACGAAGGCAATTCAAAAGAATAGATAGAATCTTTTACATAACCATGCCTTTGCTGAAACTTATCGGTCTTTGTAAGTTAGAGGGATGTTTCGGATAGCTAATCAAAACTGCTTATGCTTTTCGAATTTTAGATCATCAGCTCTAACAAAACGCAATGCAGGGCATAGTGTTTGGATTTGCTTCTGCTATAAATTCAGTAACCAAATCATCATCATCAACCACCACAATTGTATATGTGTGTGATATTGAGTGTTTTGAATGAGGATCAAAACCGAAACATATTTGATTTATAATGAAGGACGTTTGACCACTTTAAGAGTATCAAACCCACATGGCTGCACATATATCTATGAATCATCTGTTTCTATGTAAATAATCAAGTGCTGTTACTTTCACATAATCATCCAGATAGATATACTATTGCCCTGCCATGACATAGATACCTTCAAAAAATGACTTAGGAGGTATTATTCATTACGAAAGACACCTTAACCAACTTGATATTGCCATGCATAGTTAACACTGTAGTTATATGAAAATCACTTGATACTACCATTTCCAAACACCCCCTATATTAACCCATTTGTTTTATATGATCTTAATCAGGTTTTATATAATTGATTTTTATAAAACTACATTGCTAACTATGCATATCATATCATCAGTTTGAGGGTGTTTGAGGTAGCTTACCCGAACTGCTTATATAACTATCTGAAAGTGAAATAAACAATTTCAGTTATTAGGTATCCGTTTTGACTCCTGATATAACCACCTGTTTCAACCCATTACCCTACCCGCCAGACATTTAGCCAACTTTAATCCTGATACACATGTATAATGTACACACCTGAGTGCCCTTGCTTTCTTCAACTATCCTTCGTGAAGATTAGCACTTGCAGCTAATGCAAACCTGGCATGTCAGACTAATCTGTCACACAACCGATATGTCACACAGCCGATATGTGACAGATTACAAATTACTTGACGGGTGTATAAAGTCTATCATAAGTTTCCTTCTTACCTAAGTGAGGCTCGGATCTGTACCATATGCTATACACTCACGACTCTAAACAGCCCCTTGAATCTGATATGCGGCATACACTTCCTTTTTATGGCACAATGAGTTGATGTTACATGTAAATTAGTAACAGGTTCATGATGTATTGCGGATATTCAAATGGTTGTTTATTAAGAGTAATCTTTTACCATGTATACTGCCAAAATCCTTTTTTGGTGTTTGACTAATACCTGTAACAACAACACATTTCAAAGAATCAGTATAACTTGAAGCGTCATTTATGTTTTCTATGCAATAAGCTGGTCAGATAATAACTAATAAGTTTACCTGCCCTGATTCATAGAACGTCTCTATCTATTGCTGGTATGCCTGCCACCTAGATGCTTTTTTGATGTTCAATTAATAGCTGTAACAAAAACATGTTGCATAGAATTAGTATAACTTAAACAATCAGCTATATATGTACCAATAAACTTTATATTTACTACTAAACCATTGTATCAGCCCGATGGTTTAGTAAATAGACTTGGTTCAGGATACAAATCATAGGTTCTTAGACCTGAACGGTCTCGATTTAAATTATGTTCACCTTCAAATGGGTCAAATCAAAAAAATATAAACATAACCCAAATGGAGTGAATGTAGCCTGAAGTGATATTTTAGCATACACTTCCTGAATTTATTAATTAGGAAATCTTTATTATCATTGTAGCAATAAAAGTTTATGTTGCCATATCAGTTTAAATTAGACTAAACAGTAGTTAAGGGTCAAAGCTAGGCTGATCGACTCACTTACTATCAGTTATGTATGAATGTATGAATATCTATTGAAAGGTAGAGTTTACCTGGATACGTTAAAATCTAAAGGAATAACCACATAAGGACAAATTTAGATTAAGTCACTTAGAAAGTATGAACAGTATGTGGATTTGAGGTATACTACGACAACTACTCTTCAACTCTTTAACAGATTTTTCTAACCCCAAGATCATCAAATAACAATTAAAACTAAAATTCACTATTAAAAGAGAACCTGTGATTTGCACCTCACAACGGCTATATGGATGGTCGTGCCACTCTTCCTACGCACTCATTTTAAATCGACTAGTCAGCTTCCGATAAATTGTCTACCACTTTAGACGCGAATATGCAATGAGTCACAAAAAGAGGATATATCCACCATGGCTGCGAGCTTAGGAAACTCGCCACGCCATGATGCAAATAATCTCATTTTCATTCGAGTCCACATGTTCACATGGGAAACACCCAAACACCCGTAAGAACTGCACCATAGCCGCACATAGAAACACTCCCTAAAACAACCCAAAAAACGTTAGCTGCAAGTAGCATCAGAAATCGAAGATACAAAAGATAATGAGGTGCCAAAAACCCAAATACCCGTAAGAACACTTAAAAAATTTCTTATCACTTGTCGCATATTACATTGTAAAAGATTAACAAAGATAAGGTTTCGTTTCTTACTTTATTCTTAGCATGAGCTTTCTTTTGAATTGCTGATGCTGGACCTGTTGGTTTTGGCATCGCAAAAACATTCCTAATAAACATCAAAACAATAATTGTTATTCATGTTAAAACTAAAGTGGTAATTAAACCCATTTGGGTTAAGTGTTTGCTAAACCAAAATTGTCACTGCAATTTTTAGTTAGACATTTCATCGAACATTTGGTGTGAAACCAATCTCTTTTACAAAAACAACAACAAAATACAATCTCTCATAAAAAAAATCCTCTTTTCATCTAAAAATTCCTCCTAAACCCTAAACCCAAACATACAAAACTAAATCATATAATTCACCATCCACAAACTACTATGACAAAAACCGCTCTACATAACCCCTAAACCAAAAACCCTAATTTTTAATACGAATCTGAAATACCGTATTATGCAACATTATAAAGCCTAAAATCAATTGACACTAAAATCAATGTAAAAAAATTAAACACATAAAGTAGGGGGGAAAAAGATACCTGGATGATGCTTGAAACCACCATTTATGAGGGCAAATATCAAAGATGCGATGATGATGAATTAGGGCAGATATTGAAGAGCCGATGATGATGAATGAGGGCAGATTGAAAGGCGTAAGACTCACATTGATTATACACAAACTGGATATTTGTAATTGGATAATGCTTTGCATCCTAAAATTGTCGTATGTATACTATTGTGAAACTACCACGATTATTACTGCAACGATTAATGGATATTCAATGTCAAGCAAATGTAAAGGTTGTGCAAAGAGTCGAACATAAATGGGTTTTAATGGGAGAGAATCATTAACACTGCACATTGAATATCCAAAAACTGGATCTTTTATAATATAAGGATAAGACTTCATTCTTGTATAAGAGCATCCACTATGGTAGAGCTTTTCAATAGGTTTATAACATGCCAAATCATAAATTTATAAACATTTTGATATTATAAACCTCATACCACTATGCATAAACCTTTTATAACAATATAAAATACACATGCATTAAATTATGAAAAGGTGTGTTGATAGAAATAATGCCTAAAAACATTATTAATATTTTTCACATCTTTACGTTTTGATAATCACAAAATATAAAAACGTTCAATGTAAAAATAAACGTAAACAAGTAATTAGTAGTAAATTTTCATTTCGAAAATTATATCACTT
>BQNB010010668.1:47657-79401 GCA_026074375.1 Tanacetum coccineum
TTTTTCTTTATTTAGTGAAATTTTAGTTTACATTTTTAGGGATTTAAATTTGTTTATTTGATTAATTGTCATTATTTGTTGCTTCTTAATCAAGTAGTATAGCTTATCCAAAACATCTTTGCTTCATTCAAATCAGGATCCAAACCTAAAACGTGGTTTCAATTTCACTAGTCGTTGAGGAAACGACCCGGGTGATCATACTTACCCGGTTTAACATACGTATTATATATTATATTATATATTTTTGAGAGTGAATTTTATCAAGGGTAACTTGGTGATTTTCTTAATTACTCTTAAAGTTATATTAGTATATATATTTTGGGTATATAAAACTACGAATCAAAGACAAAATAAGATTAACCATAAGTGGAAACAATCTTTCCAAATCTAGAAAATCTTTCCTTATTGGTGATAAAAAATATTTTGTACTAGAAGAATCTATTAAACTAGTTTTAATAAGTACAAAATAATATTTTGTATAGATTTGGGGTTAATCATAAAATGACAAATGTTATCCCAGCTCCTCGGACGGATCCACCGTAACAAGGCACGGATCCAGCTGATGGTGGATCCGTGGGTCGCACCATCTAGCTGTTTGGGACATCATTTGAATTTCAAAGGCTTACCTATAAATAGCAACCTTAAGCTTTCATATTAGATAACTCTTGACAAATATTTTTCACATACATCTTTTATCTTTTATATTCTTTGATCATTATACTTGTTACATAATCCATTACAAGTGATCAACTCATTCCACTCTTTAGTGAAGAACACTCAAGAAGACGTCAAGCTTCAAGTGTTAATAGTTTAGTTGTGTCATCACGTTTGTGATAATCATTCATCTTGTATATCTTGTGTTGTGTGTTGTGTGTATCATATGTGAATGATAGGTTAGTATTTAGGCCACAAAATACATAGTGTGTTAGATTGGTTCTATCTCAAAGTAGAACTCCCTATTTAGCTTAGTACCAGAAAAAGTGTAAGCGACGTGTACGGTTTTCTCCGCCTAAAGGGAGCTTGTTGACATAGTGAAGATAACTCTCAAGTTGGGTACTTGGGGAGTGGAGTAGGGCAAAGAGGAGCTTCGTAGCCGAACCACTATAAATCATTGTGTCATCGGTTTGATCTTTCTTATCTTTACTTGTTTATATTTCGTAGATTAGTTACTTATGTATTGCATCGCTATCATATACACTTGTGTATATCTCTTAAGTTCACATAAGTCGACAATCTAAGTTTTAATTTTAAAATGGTAAAAACTATTCAGCCCCCCTTCTAGTTTCCACAAAGTTACTGATTTTCCCTGACTCTTTTTGTGGTTAGATTAAATGGGTGCTTACAAACAATTAAGTGGCAGGTTATTGGATTAGATAAATATCTAGTAGGGAAATATATTAAATACGCACTCTCTATTTTTTTTCTGAAAGGATCATTTTTTATTATTAGCGATATTAGATTTGAAATCTTAGTGAAAACATAAAGATTTTAGATTCTTTGGCTTATTATCTTTGAATGTGATTCTCCATCGCTTTGCAAAAATGAAGTTACCATCTAAATTTAGAAGTTGTTCCTTTGAAAAACAGATGATGTCTTAAAAAAGAAACTCGATAAAATTAAATGAAGCTAAAAAATTGGTTCTTTCTTAGATGGTTTTACCTAAAAAGGAATATGAAAGAACTTTTATGTGCTAAACGTGCTAAAGATATTTGGCCAATCGTGTTATCAACATCAAGGTAATAGCAAGTAAAGGAAAATAAAATTGATCTTCTTGTTCAAACAAATTGAACAATTTACTATCCTTGAAGAAGAATCTTATTGCATAGCGGTTTTGCTTAAGATTTAAACACTATTACTTGTTACTAGTCAACAATATGAACAATTTTACTATCTAGGACAGAAGACTAT
The DNA here is from genome assembly GCA_026074375.1 of Tanacetum coccineum. Taxonomy (NCBI): domain Eukaryota; kingdom Viridiplantae; phylum Streptophyta; class Magnoliopsida; order Asterales; family Asteraceae; genus Tanacetum; species Tanacetum coccineum. The sequence goes on from BQNB010010668.1 coordinate 49,566, forward strand.
GTTAGGAACGTTTTAGGGTTTCTTTTAGACATCATCACATAAATTAATGGGATGTGCGCAAAAGCTTCACGTTACGCGATGAAGATCGAAGGATTGTCATCACTAGCTCCTAGACGAGCTTATCGACAATCTAAAAAGTTCAAGAATAGTAGTCATGGAAAAGATCTGAAAATCATAGAGGCAAAATAGGATGAAGAATATAAGACAGAGTTCGATTGTCGCATTGAAGCTTCAAGAAAGGAGGTCTAGTGATGATGAAACATTCGAAATCCAGAAGCGATGCACGAAGATATGAATATGACCATAAGGAACTTAAATATTTCTTTAAAGAAGGAGTTAAATTTGTTAGGACAACTAAGAGAAGAAAAGAATGTCATTCGACAAAAGTATGAGAAGAGAAATATCCAAGGGAAGATTGATACGAAGATGCTTTAGATGCGGTGTACCAATTTCATCTTCATTGGTAAGTTGTCTTAAAACCATCTCGCTTACACAGATATCAGAAATGGCCTTATCATTTGGAGGTTCTTGGAGCGATAACGAAAATGATGCCGAGAGACAAAACTACGATGAAATGTATCCACATGACTAAATAGTCAAATGAGTACTACTATACTCTTCTTTAAAGCGATGACGCATCTGCTCTGGATAATGAATAGTAGCAAAATAGAATACGATAGCTTAGTTGTAAAATTAGCTTAAAAATCATTAAACCAGAATAAAATTTTAAAGCTAAAAGGATCTCTTTTGGACAAGATAGATAATTTTAGAATTAAAACCGAGAAAATACAATTTACATTGAGAGAAGTAAATAATATTAAGATTGCGTGTAAGGTCGTGTGAAGACTTAAATCGGAAAAACGCTATACTTGATACTGCTGAGAATATTCATAATATCATTTAATATCAAAAAATGTCCTAAAAAGATAAAATTGTGCATAATTGCTTTGTATATTGCTTGTTTTTTGTCTTTGTGATTGTGTAGGTACGGAATTTACAAATGATTACACAACGAAAACGGTCAAAAACCCGGACAATACTACGGAACACGAGAACGAGAAAGAGTGTACAAGAGCAGAGGATTTCTGATTGCTGTAGGTTTCTAGCAAAATGGGTCAACTAAAAAAAATAAGGGGGGTCAAATCGTGGTCAATGGTCAACCACAAGAAAAACAAAACCCCAGAAAGTACCTACTAGAAAAACTAGTCCTTCAAATAACTAAACTATATTTGCAAAAATTAACCCTCAAACCTAACACAACACGTTAATCTCTTATCTATAATTAAGTTAAAGCGTTGTTAATTCCCTCTCTATATTAAACCATTATCCACTACACGGGGCCCAATATCATCTTTCATAAATCTAGCCCAAGTCAACGGACCTAAACCCCTCAGTCAAATCCTACGTAGACTGCCATGTTTAAATAACTGTAATAAGTAAAAAGGCGCCAAATTTAGTTGTTATTGTTCATCGTCGTTCTCGACGATTAACCCCACTCAAATCAAAGGGTAAAATTAAATTGATTGCGTGGCTCAACAATTCAAGCACCAAGCTCCTATGTGGCAAAAGGAAACGTCACTTAAGGCTCTTATTGGTCAAAAACGTGACAAGGAGGACACGTGGGCATTGAAGGAAGCACACCAATGATTGGATTTTTATTCTAAATCTAGTGCAAAAGAAACACACAAGGTCTGACACACGAAATGCCACGTTGGCAATCCGTGTGCTCATCATATCAAATCCAATGGACCATAAATGAGATCAAAGGATTAAGTTTTAAGATCAGGGATAAGAGGAGCGGGCTAGACTCCTAGAAGCTTTACTCCAAGGCTATAAATAGAGAGCAAGCCTCACACACACATCATCTCCTTTTTCCCGTTTTTAGTTGTTAGAAGTTTAAGTAAAATTTTCATTTTCAAAGTTTTGTATTCAGTTTTAAATTAATAAAATCATAGTTTAGTGTCTTAATTCTGTTTTTATCTTATAAAGTTTTATTATCTCAATGCTTTTATTCAACTGTTTCACAAGCTACTCTTATAAGCTCTTCATAACTCTTTTGAGTCTCTAAGCTCAGATTGAGCTCAAATTAGTCATTTAATACACTTAAACATTTAAAATCAGTTAATACCTATGCTTAAAATGGATTTGGTTGCTTTGGATGATGAACTAGCAATGGAAGAGTTCATAGGACTTTACTAGCTTATCCTTGTGATAAGCTAGAGCTGTAGAAGTAGCTCCTTGAGCTTTTAAAGCCTTTGTTTAGCTAAGGCAATTGTAAGTTTCATTTTACCTTTTCTGTCTTTAAAATCTTAGATTAAATCTGCTGAATTTGCTTATTTACTTGCTTATTTATGTTTTTAATTGCTTTTTATATCTATTTAGTTAAGTTTGATAATCTGTTTCTAAGTTTTTTTTAATATAGATCTTAGTTTTCTTCATATTGTCTCATAAATCAATAAAAATCCAAAAATATTAGCATAACTAGTAGCTTAATGATTCTGGCTTATTTGATTGTTGGTATAAGCTCATAAGGTCTGTTAATAGTTGTTTGTTATCTGGTAATCAAGTTTTATTCATTAGATTTAAATTTCATAAGCTTAAATGAATTTGAAAAAGTTTAAAGGGGTGTTTGGCATAGCAGTACTAAACCCATGTTTAGTACTGCTAGTGGCCAATTGGTCTTTTATTTTTTATTCAAATTTCATAACTAAGTCTGTTTATGCTGGATTTATAAGCTAGGTTAGAGTTAATTGAGTTTTCATAAGTTAGATTAATAAAAGTCCAAGTCTGTTAAGCCTCATTTGCATAACCTAGTTTTAATTCATTCTAGTAATTGACATGAATTTATTTGCTCTTAGTTGTGTGTTTAATGAGTGTTAGAAGTAGTGCTTTAAGTCTGCATCAAAGGTTTTAAGGTTTTGTTCATATAAGTGCAAACTGCATCAGCAGTTTTAAATGACAAATAACCTTTTTCAACATCAAATATCAGAGGGTAAGAATAAATTTTAGGTTTTGATTTTTAGCATATAAGCAGATTTAGGGTCATAGACATCTGTTTAAACATAGTTTTTATTAAAAAGCTCTTTTGATTATCTGTTTTTAAGCTCAAAGTTGGCCATTAGGGCTGTTTGGTTGCCCATTTAGTAGAAGTGCTTAACTTTGATTTTCAGCTTATGGCTTGTGATTTGTGCTAAATTCTAGCTTAAAATAGCTTTATAGGTTAGTCTTAAGTTAGTGTATGCTTATTTAGTCATTATTACTAGCTTACCTTAGATTTTAGCTTATTAAGTTTAGTCAAAAGCTTAAAAATATAGTTAAGTCTAATCTGTCAAGTTTTAAGCTGTTTTTCAGCTTATTTAGTGCTTTTCAATAATAGTTGTTTTTATTAAAGTAGCTTATTCTAAGCTTATCTACAACTTTGCTTTTTAAACTTTTCAAAAAAAAGGGAAGATGGAAGTTGGGGGTGAGCAAGGCTCGAACCCCCGACCTCAACATCCTCACCTTTTATAACACCTCACAACACACACTCCCGTCCAACGTGCCCTGGGGTCTTTTTCATTTTTGTAATGCAAAATCAATTCCTTATATGCACTTTAGCTCTTTAGGTATAATAAGCTGTTTTGGCTTATTTCACAGCTTATTCGATAAGTTGTGTTCCCGAGCTTATTTTTTCTAGATTCTCCATAGTTCAAGCTACTTTCTATAATTTTTCAGAATTTTTATAATTAGTTTAGTATTTTTAAACATTTATTCTTATTAAAAACTTTAAAAATTCATAAAAAATAGAAAAATAATCAAAAAAATATAATTCTTTTTTAGAAAATTTTCTTTTATCATATAGTTTCTAGGAAAATTAGTTTTGCTTCCGTAGGGTTAAAATTGCAAAATTTCAATTTTTAAAGAACATGATTCGTTTCCATTCACGTTTTTCGTGTTTTTAAGCTCAATTCAACTCCGTTTTTGTTCTAGTTTTCTTTAAACTTACTTTTTAGTCAATTAGAGTCTATTAAAAGTGAAAATTTCATTTTAGGTTTAATTTTGGAAATTTAGGGTTTTTAATCACCATTTAGGGTTCCCGTTTTGCGTTTTTAGTTAAAGTTTAATTTCCCGTTATTAAAGTTAGGTTTAATTGTCCTTTAATTTGCTCACTTTTAGGATTTTAGAAAACAAATTATCTTTGAACCAATTCAAATCATTGTCCAAAAACAAACGTGGTCTGAATTTTATAAATCTTCAAGGAATACGACCCGGGAATCACTTACCGGTAAATATACGTATTATTATATATATTTGTGAGAATTTACCTTACTACTTTTGTCTTCAAGGGTAGTTTGGTAATTTTCTATATTTATATTACTATACGTGTATAAAACTATAACAATCAAGTTTTTGGCGCCTTTGTCGGGGATTTGTGATTAAGATTCTTTCGTTTGAAGTTTGTCGATCGTGATTTGGAGAACCTTTCGCCTTCGAAAGTTACGCTTTTAAGTAAATCAAAAATACAAAAAAATTAAAAATATAAAAAGTAAAAAATATTTTTCTTTTCTTTTTAGTATAAGTAAAAGATTAATAAGAAAAATACTAACGAGTAATCAAAAATACCAAAAAAAATCGAAAAACAACAAAAGTAACTGTCTTGTGTCACTTACGAAAAAGGCGCACCTCTTTTGTGAAATAAGCTATAAGGTGGGTATAAGGAGGGTTGTTCCAAGGAACTACGACCCGAAGGGACAAACGTTTTTAAGGCGATTCGCTCCCACTATGTCCCCCGCTTGCTTGTGAGTTTCACTTAAGAGAGTTACCCTAAGTTTGTTGATTATTCGGTGAAATAAAAATATTTTTGTGTATATATTTTCTCTTCGTTTGTTTTATCGGTTTTATTTGTGTAGTGCATGCGCACTAGAAATTTCTATTATCCAAATAATTCACCCGTAACCATTCCGAGACGTCGAAATAGACGACGTGCACTAAACATAGTCGAACCCGAGCTTCGTACTATTGTTGAAGTTGCACTAATGGCGGATAATTGAACAATGGAGGAACTACTTCAAGCACCCCACGGAAGGGTATGGAGAAGCTATCGTCATACCGAAAATTCTTGCGGAAAATTTCAAAATTAAAACGAATTTGCTACAATTAGTTCAAGCCAACAAATTTCACGGTTTTGAAAGGGATAATCCACATACTCACATTGCTAATTTTAAAAGGATGACCGCGACATTGAAATATAGGGATGTTCCAAATGATGTGATTAAGCTTATGCTTTTCCCATATTCACTCGAGGGGGCCGCTAGAATTTGGTACGAGAAGGAACCTCCTAATTCGATCTTGACTTGGGATGATCTCGTAAACAAGTTCGTGAATCAATTTTTCCCTCCCTCAAAGACCACTCACTTAAAAAATGAAATCTCTCGTTTTACCGAAAAATTCGATGAGACATTTAGTGAAGCATGGAAACGATTTAAGGAAATGCTTAGAGCATGTCCCCACCACGGATTTACGGAGTTAACTCAAATTGATACTTTCTATAATGGTTTAAATGAGAATGATCAAGACTCCTTAAATGTCGCGGCGGGTGGAAATCTTTTGAGTAAAACTACTAGAGAGGCCTTGAACATAATTGAGAATAAGTCGAAAGTTCGTTATTCACGAAGCAAATCGAATGTTTCTAGGGTGAATACGACTTCTAGGGAAAGTTCTAGTAAGATGGATGATAGAATTGATAAGCTTGCGGACCAAATTTCAAACTTAGTTGAGTTGTTAATAAGAAAGTTGTCACTCCCGCTACGGTTAAAGCGGTTGAGGAATCTTGTGTGATTTGTGGTGGTGCCCATGCTTATTATGACTGTATTGCTACCGATAGCAATCATTCTAGTGTTTGTGCCTCAACAGGTACTTACAATCAAGTTGCCCCTCCAAACCGTGCTAGCAACTAAATGGCACCACCCGGTTTTGCTCCTTTGCAAAATAATCAAAATAGGTTTAATCAAAATCAAGGGAATAATTTTAATCAGGGAAATAATTTTCATGGTAATCAAGGTTTTCAAGCTCTAATTAATCATGCTCTAAATTTTCAAAATCAAGGATTTCAAAACCAAAATTTTCAAGATCCAATTAATCATGCTCCAAATTTTTAAAGTCAAGGATTTCAAAACCAACCTTTTCAAGCCCCTAATAATCAAGTTCAACAAGGGATTTAAAATGAGTTTTCAAGTTACATGAAATCTAATGAGTCAATGATGAAAAATATGCAAACTCAAATTAATGTTTTGAGAGGTGATTTTAATAAGCAAGAGGAAAGTCTTAGAAGGAATCTAAATAATGATATGAGGAGTATATTAGGTAGTTTCTTCCAAAACCAAGCCTCAACTTCGGGTACTCTTCCGAATAATACTATTCTTAACCCGAAAGGTGAGATGAAAGCAATCACTACTCGAAGTGGTGTTGCTTATGAGGGACCCTCGATTCCTACTACTCCTTCTCTAAAAAAGGTAGTGGAACGAGAAACAGAGGAGACAACGGATAAAGAGCAAACTAATTTCCAAGGAAGTACCGCTCACATCCAACCTCCGATTATCCCCATTCCTATTCCGGAACCCGATGTTCCAAAGACTTTACCTAAGCCTAATATTCCATATCCTTCTAGACTTAATGATCAAAAGCTCCGTGAAAAAGCTACGAATCAAATGGAGAAGTTCTTTCAAATCTTCCAAGATTTGCACTTCGACATTAGCTTCGCGGATGCTCTTCTTTTTATGCCAAAATTTGTCTCTACGATTAAAAATTTGCTTACAAATAAGGACAAGTTATTTGAATTAGCTAAGATACCATTGAATGAGAATTGTTCGGCGATGCTCCTTAAAAAGCTTCTCGAAAAGCTTGGAGATCCCGGCAAGTTTCTTATACCATGTGATTTCCCGAGAATGGATGTATGTCACGCCTTGGCCGATCTTGGCGCTAGCATAAATCTTATGCCTCTTTCCATATGGAAGAAGCTTTCCCTACCCGAACTTACCCCCACTCGGATGACTCTCGAGCTAGCGGATCAATCCATTACTCGTCCTAAAGGAGTCGCCGAAGACGTCTTCATCAAAGTGGGGAAGTTTCACTTTCCTACCGACTTTGTTGTTGTTGATTTTGATGCCGATCCTCGGGTTCCCCTCATTCTCGGGAGATCCTTCTTGAGGACCGGCCGTGCCTTAATTGATGTTTACGGAGAAGAAATAACCCTTCGGGTTAATGACGAAGCCGTAACTTTTAATCTCAATCAAACTACGAGATACTCCTCTACATATGATGATATGTCGGTAAACCGAATTGACGTCATTGACGTTGCTTGTGAGGAGTATGCTCAAGAAGTGCTTGGTTTTTCTAATAATTCTACGGGTGGCAATCCCACCCCGACTTCTGAGCCTATTATTTCTGACTCTTCTCTTTCCCTCACTCCGTTCGAGGGAAGTGACTTCATTTTGGAAGAGATCGAGGCTTATCTCAAAGATGATTCAATTTCACCAGAAATTGATCATGCCGATTTTGACCTAGAGGGAGATCTTCGTTTAATTGAGGAGTTATTAAATAATGATCCTTCATCTTCTATCCCTCTTTCTCATAATCCATTAAGTAGCAGTACCACTTTTTCTTCTCCTAATCTTACACCGGTTGAGACTAGTGATGTTCTTCTTGAGGAGTTCGCCGATGAACTCGCTCTTCTTGAACCATTTCTACTGGGAATTGGTGATGACGACTTTGATCCGGAGGGAGATATTCTTCTACTTGAGAAGTTCTTAAATGATGATCCATCATCTCCTCTCCCTCCAAAAGAACTTAATTTTGAGAAACTTAAAATGATAAAATCTTCGATTGATGATTTCCCCCCTCTTGACGTTTTAGAGGAAAAATCCGTGACTTTCTCGAACCCTCTCTTCGATTCAAATGACGATTTTACCTCCAGTGATGATGAGTCATTACCCGATGAGGACGTTCCGAAAGATAATGTGAAAATTTATTCAAACCCTCTTTTCGAATTTGATGACGAATACATTTCTAGTGAAGTAAATCCTCTTTTTAATGAAGAATTAGAGGATATCGAAAGCAACGAATCTTGTTTTTCTAATCTTGATGATCCGGATTTGTCTGTTACTCCTCTTTCCGATACTAATGAGGATGAGTGTTTCGACCCAGGAGGCGATATTGATGAAATCAATGCTTTTCTTGATATGGATATTTCTATGGATATTGAAGACGGTTATTATGATTTGGAGGGAGATATAGTCTATCTTGAGAGTTTGCTAATCAATGACACCATCCCTAATTTCCCTCCCAAGGTGTTTTTAGATCATGACCTAAGAAACTTAAAGGATGAACTTGATGCTAATGATTTGAAGAGTATGGTCAAAATTTTTGACCCCGGCATCTCCGCTTATAGTTTTTATTCCTTAGAGCCGGTGGCATATGAATGTCCAATGGAAGTTTGCTCTTCTACTTGTTTCGTCCCTAATATTACGATGATATAGGGAGAGTCAAGCTAGAGACTCGCACAAAAACAAGCGCTTCGTGGGAGGCACCCCATGCTTATCCTTTTTCTTTCTTATTTCTAATGTGATGTGAGGAGGCTTGTACTCTTCCAATTCTTGTTGTTTGTGCTTGTGATTGTTTGTAGGATTGACCCAAAATTTTTGAAGACTCTCGTGTTCGGTGTTTTGTCCCGGTCCACTCGAGCTTCCTAGCCTTTGCTTGCCATTAGTTTGGGGAAATCCGATATCCTAGATTATTATCGACTAACATCTATCTTTTAGCATACTTAATAAACGGCTTAAGATTTTTGTGATACTTTCTCCATGCTCGGATTATGCATTCGACTCTTTGAGTTCTAGTATGGGGTTTTGAGCCTTAGACTAGGAAACATTGAGGACAATGTTTAGTTTTAGTATGGGGTGGTATATCTTCGATATGATCTTACCTACTTTTGCTCGTTGTTCTCACGTACCCCGTTTTCCCGCAAAAATTTTAAAATTTTATATATGTAAAAATTTAAAAGTTCAGTTTCCCCGGATTTTGAAGACTCTCGTGCTCGTGGTTTTGTCCATCGTTCACTCGATCTTCAATCCTTCGCATGCTTATATATGGGAATCCGATATCCTAGATCTTATTGATTTAACGTTTATCTATTAGCATAACTAATAAACGGCTTTAGATTTGCGTAGAGACCCCTTAATTTTTAGATTATGCCTTGAAATTAGTATGGGGGGGTGACAGTCTCATATTGAGGACAATGTGTAGTTCTAGTATGGGGGATCTTTTGATTTGATCTTACTTGCATTTGCCTTGTCTTCAGGTAACCCTGTTTTTTCCACCAAAAATATCACCAAAATTAAAAAAAAAATTAAAAATAGAATAAGTGTTTTGACACATAGTTTTGTCTTTTTTAAGGAATAAATTTTGACTTGATTGAGCATGTTGCGCTCTAGCTTGCCTCTTAACTTATATAAATTTAAGCTTTTGTTAGTCTTTTATACAAGAAGCTTTAAAACGCGAATTCTAGCTTATAAAGGGCCAAGAGTTTGCAAGTTTCCATAATATACTTTAAATATGCAAGGCTTGTTTTATTAGACTAAGCATTCGCGGATCTTTTTATTAAAGATTTTAAATTTACGAAGAACGAGAAATGATAGTTTTTTATAAGTTAGATGTTAAACATAGAGTAGTTGGATCTCTTTAAGGCTCATAGAGGTTAATTGTGGCTTTTTGCTCCTATCAGCTTAATAAACTTTATATAATTGTTGAATAAATAAAGTTACTTTAGGTTTCTGCGATTCTTAGTTTAAATCACTTCGTAAAGATTCCTTCTGGTGAAAGTAAGGTACACATCGAGGTTTTGTCAGTGTTGTGAGGAAATAGGCTACCAATTCCTGACGGCTCGCTACCATTGTCTAGGTAGTTAAAAGACCACAGGACTTGAAATTTGGCTAATAATAATAAGTTATGTAATAAACCAAAGCCGAAATAAGACCACTACCTCTTGCTGGCTCACAACCGATGTGGTGGTCGTTTTAAGGGTGGAGGTAATGATAATAAAACTGTGGGCTGATAAAAGTTTACTGCATCTTGCCGGCTCACAAACGATGTTGCAGTCTTCTAAATAAGGCACATAGTAATAATCCGAGACTGATAAAAGTTTGTTGCATCTTGCCGGCTCACAACTGATGTTGCAGCCTTCTAAAAGGTCGAGGATCACCGAGTTCGAAATAAGACTCCTGGACCATGGTCGGCTCGCATACCGATGTGGCAGTTATTTAAAGGAACGAGGTTTAAAAATGTTGCAATAATAATAATAAAGCCAAATTTCGACTTCGGGGTTATCTAAATAAAGCCACCGTCTCTGGACTCGTAGTTGAGTTGTTTCGGACGAAATAAAAAGGATAACCTCTAAATCATGCGAAATTAGAACCTTAATGTGGACCTTATTCTCACCATATCGTCTCTTTAGGAAAGGATTTCAAACTAATTGTGGTCTAAACCGGGTTTTACTTTATGTGAATAAGATATTAATACCAATAATAATAATAAAATCTTTAGAGGATTTAGGAATAAGGGAGCGGAAAGTAGCTATGCATCCACAATTAACATTTATGAGTAGTGTTAGCATTTTAACTTGTATTTAACAATGATTTTGTTTTTATGCTTGGTTTGGGGCGGGTGAAAAATCAAGGACGATGAATTTATCCTTTTTAGTGTTTCTTGTTCCGTGAAGTTATGATATGTATGAATGTTATAAATAAATGCATAAAAATAGTAAAACGGGGAGCTTTTCAAAATTAAGTGATTTCTTAATACCTTAGATGAACACTTGGCTGTTTTTTGAGGAAATAGGTCTAAGGGGATTGAAATTTTTGTTTTCTAAAGTTTGGATTTATTTACATTGCGTGAGACACCGGCAATAGCTTAGGTAATGGGGGGGGGATTTTTTTGAAATTGTGTCTAAAGCACATTTCAGTTTACCTTATTAAAATGTGCTTAAAAGAACAAAAATACATGAAAAATGCATCGTATTTGTGTGTTTTGGTTATTTTACTTTGCATGTAATGGATAAATCATAAAAGGACAATAATCAAGTAAAAAGGACAAAATACGAGCACATGAATGGAATGAGCGCGAAAAACCGAAGAAAAAAACGTACCCGTCTTCTATGGACCAACCCGGGCCCATTAATAGCGGGTCAGGCCACATATTCCTCATCTATATAACCATCAGCCCACTACGCCTATATGATATAACCAAAGCCATTTTTCCTTTTAAAATAATAAGCCGGCCCAAATTGAAATGAATAAAGAATAGGCCCAAAAGCCTTATACCCGTCCCTTGAAAGTTAAACCAACAAAGAACCCAATCAAAATTACTGTAGCCCTTTCTTTTTCCCTCTCATTTACCTCCATGAACGAGAGCAGGGTAAATCCACCAAGTACACGTACTCCTGTTCTTCTAGAAGCATTCTTCTAACAACACTGACACCCTCATTAGCCACGTGCAATCCCAATCATTTGATTGGCTAATGAGGCTCGTGTACACCATCCAAGGTTCAAAGATTATGATTATGAGGCAGGTTTGAATGGAGGGCCATGATTAGGGATTGAGGAGTCGTTATGAGGGCTAGAGCTTCGCTACACCCCTATAATTGTGGCCTAAATCATAGAATGGATCATCTAGTGTAGTTGTAGCTTAGCTTATTACTATTTTAGCTTATTGTAATCGTTTTAGCTTAATGTCTTAATTTTAATGAACTTTACTCTTAAAAGCTTGTAGTCATTTTGATTAATCAATAAAATTTTAGTTTTCATTTAGTTAATGTTTAATTCATGTTTTTACTTATTGCACTATTGTTTTAATTAAGCTCAGTTTTAATCTAATAAGCTCTTATGAGCTCTCAAATACAACTTAAGCTAGCTTATACTCAGTTAAGCCTTCAAAATCTTAACTGGGTTTAGACTTTCATCTCAAAATCTCTCCCCCAAATTACTCTGAGTTAATGGATGATAAGCCAAAAAGGGATGGGCTTATGGACAATACCAGCTTATCTATGATAAGCTGGTGCTTGTAGATCTAGCTTATTTGAATCCTGTTTAGTTAGGATCAAGGCACACTTACCCATTTTTATCTCTTATAGCTTATTTCTAATGTAGCTTATTCCTGCTTAAATCTCTGCTATTGTTGTCTTAATATTATCTAATTGCTTATCACTTGTTTAAATTACTCTTATTATTGCTTTAAATGTCTGATTATAGTTTGATTCAATTAGTTCATTTTTTGTTGCTTTAAACTGCCTTAAAAACCAATATTTTGCTCATTAATCTTGCTTATAGTTTAGTACTTTATTTCCTGTTAATTATTGCTTATTTGATCTTAAATTACTTAGTTAGTCATCTGTTTTCATAAGTTTCAGCTTATTTTACCCTTTAGTAGTTTAAAAATGGTAGATCAATTATTAAAAGAGTGTTTGGGTCAAGCAGTACTAACTTGAGTTAGTACTGCTAGATCACTTTTGTCATTCAAACCAAATTTAACAAGTTCAAATTTAGTTGTTAAGATAGTTTAAATTAGTTTTTTTTAAGTCTAAATTCAAGTTTATGTTTGTTGCCTATAGTTTAAATCTACGGTAGCATTGATTAATAAAATGTTGTATCATTAGATATTTACAAGTGCTTTTGATGTCAATTTCATACTTGTTTTGAGTCTTAAAATGCATTAGATAGTAGTTAATATAAGTATGCAATTGTCATTTGGTTTGAGTCATAATTCTGTCATAGCTTTTAAGTTCCATTCTCAAAAGTGAAAAGTCAAATTTTCAAAATCATATTTAGATTAGATTAAGCTTTATTTGAGGTCTGATTTTGGGAATACAAGCTCTTTGCACATCAATCTTCATCTGTTTTCAACCTTTGAGTCTTTGCATTAGCTTTTACTTGCTTAAATTTAGGGCTGAAAAGGTTTTTTTTCTTTCATAAAACTTCAAAAATCCAAAAAAATAGTTTTAGTAAAACTGTCACTTTTTTAAGTCCTCTTTTCTAGCTTATTTTTAATTCAATTTTCTTAAATCTTCTTTTTACGTGTTCTTTGGATGCTAATGTCAATTTGTTTTCAACTTATAACTTTTTCAAAGTGCTTATTTGGTCTGAAATTAAGCTCAAAATTGGGCATTCTCTCTTGTAAAACTGCTAGTTTAGGGTTGTTTTTACTAACAGCTTTTAAGAGCTTTTAAGCTCATTTTGTTCACTAAATCCTTTTCACATTAGCTTATTAGGTCTTAGTACTTGTTAGTGTTCAGCTTATTAGCTTTAGTTTGCTTATTTGAGTCTTAAAATGTTCACAAGTTGTCTTTTAAAGTTTTATATCTAGTTAATTAATCTGTCAGCTTAAAGCTAGCTTATTCTAGCTTTAAAAATTTACTAAAAATCACAGAGGTTCCCACATGTGTCTAGTATGTCCACGAATTTTTGGTTTGATTTTTAATTCATGTAAAATAAAAACCCTTTTAAAAAAAAAACCATCGTTACCAAAACTGACTCAAAAAATACCTCTGGTACTTATTGAAAATTTCACACTACTGCGTAAAAACCCACCCTACTTAACAATTCAAAAATTCTGAAAAAAATCTTGATGTAGCTAAGATCATGAAAGATTTTTAGCATTCGAATTTATAAAAGGGCAACTCCTTACGTTTTGATAATTAAAAATCAAATACTACTACTAAATTTTTCACAAAAATATTCCATATTCGACACTTAATCTTATAAAAATTAAAAATCGACCTTCCCGACCTCTAATGGACATGAACCCAGATTTTCCAGAAACTAGACTCTTTGATTTTAACTTTAGGCTCAAGAATCATGTCAAAACTCGTTTTTATCACCAAGTTAACCCCGATCCAACACGCCCAAAATTCTATACAGAAACATACAGACAAATAACCCCTAATTCTTTTATCCCAATCCTCTTTTAAAAAACATGTCATAAAGGGGGTGGTTTTCTAATCTTGTAGGTTTTCATTAAGACATCATTAATGATTATCTAGGGTTTCATAACATGATTTTAACAAGATTATTTCAGGTTCAATCATAAAGAATTTTACAAGATTATTACACATGTTTTCCTTTTATGATTTTATGATTTTATGCAAAACTTATGTGTAATCATGGTGACACAAAGAATGAATTCAAAAGAACATGGAATACCTTAGAGAATCAAGAATGGAGAGGATCACAAGAACACCAAAGAATTAAAGCCAAGAATCACACCAAAACACCAAGGCTTAAAAAACACTAACAGAATCACACCAAATTACAAACACCACCATTCTCTTCTTCTTGCAAATTCTAAAATGATAACACAAGTTTTGGAGTAAAATTTTTGAGAGAGAATGATGAGGGAGAGGGGAGAGATCCGGCCATATATATAGAGGAGAGGGGGACAAAAATTTCATATTCTTTTAAAAGATTTCAAAAGATTTGCCTTAATTCTTTTACACTTAATACTTAAAATAGGTTTTGTAAAAAAAGATATCATACTAAATAAAGGGGGGGGGGGGATATATATATTTAAGCAAATACCTTATGTTATGTATTTATAATGCACTTATAATTATAAGTGCATTATAAATACATAACATAAGGTATTTGCTTAAATATATATATCCCCCCCCCCCCTTTATTTAGTATGATATCTTTTTTTACAAAACCTATTTTAAGTATTAAGTGTAAAAGAATTAAGGCAAATCTTTTGAAATCTTTTAAAAGAATATGAAATTTTTGTCCCCCTCTCCTCTCTATATACATGGCCGGATCTCTCCCCTCTCCCTCATCATTCTCTCTCAAAAATTTTACTCCAAAACTTGTGTTCATCCATAGAATTTGCAAGAAGAAGAAGAAGGTGGTGTAGTAATTGGTGATTCCTGTAGTGTTTTTTAAGCCTTGGTGTTTTTGGTGTGATTCTTGGCTTTAATTCTTTGGTGTTCTTGTAATCCTCTCATTCTGATCCCTAAGGTATTCCATGTTCTTTTGAATTCATTCTTTGTGTCACCATGATTACACATAAGTTTTGCATAAAATCACAAAATCATAAAAGGAAAACATGTGTAATAATCTTGTAAAATTCTTTATGATTAAACCTGAAATAATCTTGTTAAAATCATGCTATGAAACCCTAGATAATCATTAATGATGTCTTAATGAAAACCTACAAGATTAGAAACCCTATGACATGTTTTTATAAAGAGGATTGGTAAGAATTAGGGTTATATGTCTTTATGTTTCTGACTAGAATTTTGGGTCGTGTTGATCGGGGAATAACTTGGTGATAAAAACGAGTTTTGACATGATTCTTGAGCCTAAAGTTAAAATCAAAGAGTCTAGTTTCTGGAAAATCTGGGTTCATGTCCATTAGAGGTCGGGAAGGTCGATTTTTAATTTTTATAAGATTAAGTGTCGAATCTGGAATTTTTGTCCGAATAATTTAGTAGTAGTATTTGATTTTTAATTCTCAAACCGTAAGGAGTTGGCCTTTAAAATTCGAACTGCTAAATCTTCATGATATTAGCTACATCCAAGATTTTTTTCAGAATTTTTTGAATTGTCTAAGTAGGGTTTTTACGCGTGAACTTTTCAAAAGTACCAGCAGGTCATTTTTTGAGTCAGTTTTGGTAACGATGGTTAAAAGGGTATTTATACATGAAAATAAAATCAACCAAAATTCGTGGACATACTAGACACATGTGGGAACCTCTGTGATTTTTAGTAAATTTATAGAGTGATCGTTTAATGGTTTATACAATTCGAAACTAAACCCTCAAAAAGTTTCACAGATTCTGTAAATTTAGGAAAACCCAAATTAGGTACATAATCACTATAAAAAGTAGTATTAACAATGGGTTTATAAAATAGATATATAATGATATGTAATGCATGGAATTCAGTAGAACATGTCGAGGTTGTGATCCTTTTGCCTTTGTGGTTCTTTTTACTCCGTTGCTAAGGTACAAATATTCCTCCTTTTAGTAAGGACACCTCATGACTTTTATTCTCATTTTTTAGCTACAATTGTTCGTTAGGATATTCCGTCCGAGTCCACTATCTGGACACATGACTCATGATATTCTATTTGAATTATATTCGCATTCATGATTCCTTTGATCTTTGTTTGAATATGATATTAGATCCGTTATCTTGATTGAATTATTCAGTTTGCTTAAATCTTTGCCCGAGCTATTTGAACTAGTCATGGAGGTACCATGACCATGTCATTGATGCACCAATGTCATGACACTATTTTTGTGGTGGTGTGAGTTAGTCCACGGCGTCCCTTTTGAATATGGCCCTTTGATTATTAAATTAGCTTAACATATGTATGTAAACTCGTCATTGTACTTGTGTATTTGATATGCCTTTGTTTTGCAAGGAGCGAAATGGGATGCATCCTATTACTTTGTTCTCGTTCAGTTCAAGGGTGAATGGTTGTGTGTGTGCTAATACACCTCAAATCACATTTGTACATCAGGATTTTGCAAATCCGGTGGTACAACTATTATGTGCTATATGATTATATCTGTTTGGGGTCTATTCATGTATCATGTTTAGACTTTTATCTGAGCTCGTGGCCATTCCTTTGTTATTCTCGATTCTTATTCATTTGATTCATATTTTGTATGATATTTGTTTAGCAGGTTCTCGTGATTCGTTTCATTCATTCTTTTGTCTTATTACCTTCCTATTATTATATATGTCCACTAAGCGTTAGCTCAGCCGCGTTTTCTTTTTCTGCGGCAGGTAATAAGCGGGAAGCTAGGATTTGAGTGTTGAGAGTAGGAAGATTTTAGAGGACCGACCCTTGATAGATTTCCTTTGGATTTATGTCCAAGACTTATTTCGTTTGATGATCTCTTTTCATTTAGACTTTGTTGGAATTTTAATACTTTTGGAAGTCATTTTGTTTCATGACTTTGTATTTTTATTTAATAAAGTCTTCCGCTTGCGTTTACTTTCTGATAATGACATCATAATATGACTCTTGGTCTCTTTATCGAAGCGGGATGTTACAACACACGTGATAGCCAGTTTTTCCCTACAGTTTTTTAACATGACACTCGACACCTAATTCTTACAAACTAATGGATAAAACATATACTAAACAAAACATCGTCTATATTAGAACATGCAACAATCAAACATTAAAGCACTACACACTTGATAGCCAGTTTTGCCCTATAATTTTTTAAAATGACACTTGATACGTAATACTTACAAACTAATAGGATAAACATATCCTAAACAAAACAACTGTCTATAATTACAACATGCAACAAACAAACACATAAAAGATACACCATATAAGTAAAAGATGCTTTTAACCCAAAGACACGCCCGGTGCAAAAGCACGGGCTCGAACGCCTCATTGTAAGGTATACTAGTAGCTTGTAAATACTGAGAAATAAAATTTCATTACATCATATACATCTTAGCTACTGTTGTAATGTTTTTATTATTATGTTAAGAAGAAAATTAAAATTATAAGTTTAGAACGTATTGTCATATTTTTATTATTATTAAAGGCTTTAATATTAGTAGTTGGTAATTATTAATAAACGTCAAATAAATCTTATATAAACCATAGATAAACGCTAATAAAATACAAACAAGGCTATTATAAGTAATGACATATTACAACACTCAAATGTAAAGCGCTACAAGTACGACAACCAAGTACTATTACAATATGACATAAATATCTAGTGATCTAAATCGACATATTCAGGATTACGTTCACGATAACGTTGAATATACGTATTTAGCCAAGCTGAAATGACATGCTTTCCTATCGAGATCACAATCAAATTTGGGATCTTTTCCAATATGGTTGAACATATTGGATATCTCTCTCGTCATATTCACTCTTACAAAATGCATACCATGTACAAGTGCTATCACAACGCTCTCACGTCGTTGCGATTCTGGTGGACTAGACCAAATCGGAAAACATGTGTTGCTGCCATGAATGTTTAAATATTGAACTACTCTATTATACCTTGAAGCAATTAATAGACCCGTGTTTAGCATGACCATCCAGTTTTCCTCTGGTGCAGGACCTGATCCCGTGAAATTTATTAATCTGTAAATGAGTTAATATCCCCCCCCCTCTTGCCATCCAAATAACGTGTGTAATATACTTCATGTTCAAATTTAACTCATTTCATAAAACAACGAATTAGGCCATAACTTCGTGGATAGAATAAGACATCGTCAAGATGCAGGAAACCACATTTCCTAACACGTTGAATATTTTGAATACTATAGAAGAGATAGCGAATATTTAAAGAATTTAGGCAAACATTTAAGTTGTTTCATCTAATTGGGGAAATAGTCCCCATGATTTTATGATCATGAACGCACCATGAATTGAATTGAACATGATACATTTGGGGAATTTAGATCGAGATGATCTTGGATAAGGGTATGAAACTCCGCCCAACACGTTCTTGTTCCAACTATGGGAATTAGGTGGACGGTGCAAATAGAACTATAAATTGTCGGGTCTTGGTGTGTGAATGAACTATGCCTCACTTGTTCGTGGTTCAAGTATAGATTGTACTCTAAGTCCAAGTAGGAACTGTGTCTTGCTGGTTCGTGACTGAATATGTAATTATCCATTGTTTCTTCTTGGTTCAAGTCTAAGTGATGTAAACCAAAAAAGGTTGGTGTGTTATGTTGACTAGGTTTAGTAGGTTCTTGAGTCGGTGGATCAACACGGGTTATTTTATTAGGCTTCGGCTTTAGACTTGGACGCCCACATGTATTTTTTTAACAAGGAGATCTAGAATTGAAGTAGTTGATGGGTTAAATATCCCTCTACTCTTCTTTAGATAGTTGGACTTTCAAAAGTGGACTGCTTTTTGAATGCTTCCTTAAACTTTTCCACATCATTATTACAACAAAGACCCATCATTTATGAATATAGATGGCGATAAATCGAGTGTTTATCCAACATAAGTCAATCGATTACAAGGTGGAATAGATTTGGACCCTACATTGAAAAGGGGTAATGGTTAGGATGATGTAAAATATAATAAAAATATATGCCGGATCAAGTTAAGTGGGCTAACATGCGTTGACATATATTGCAATCCCGTGCGCACATGGTAACCACAACTTGTACGCAATAGGCACCCACAATTTCTGGATGCTAAGTTAACACTTTTAAACGGTTCTAGTTCTATGAATATTATATCGAGCGCATGTAGTGAAACCAAACCCCACAATTTTTTTAATTGTGGTATGTTAAATTGATGTTTTCGAGCAATTTTGCTTTCTCTACGAAGTGATTTAAACTAAGAATCGCAAAAACCTAAAGTAACTTTATTTATTCAACAATTATATAACGTTTATTAAGCTGGTGGGAGCAAAAAGCCACAATTAACCTCTATGAGCTCTAAAGAGTTCCAACTACTCCACGTTTAGCATCTAACTTATATAAAACTCTATCATTTTTCGTTCTTCGCAAATTTAAAATCTTTACTAAAAATATCCGCGAATGCTTAGTCTAATAAAAACAAGCTTAGCAAATTTAATGTCTATCATGGAAACTTGCAAACTCTTGGCTTTTTCAAGCTAGAATTTGCGTTTTAAAGCTTCTTGTATAAAAGACTAGCAAAAGCTTAAATTTATATAAGTTAAGGGGCAAGCTAGACGCAACATGCTCGATCAAGTCAAAATTTATTCCTTAAAAAGACAAAACTACGTGTCTAAACACTTATTCTTTTTTTTGAATTAATTTTAATTTTGGCATATTTTTGCTATTTTTGGTGGAAAAACGGGGTTACGTGAAGGCAAGGAAAATGCAAGTAAGATTGAATCAAAAAGAATCCTCCCATTTAATACTAGAACTAGAACCCTGCATTGTTATCCTCAATGTATCTTTCTACCTCATAACTAATTTCCAAAGCATAATCCATAAAATAAGAGGTACTTTACGCAAATCTGATAAACCGTTTATTCATTTTTTTAAATCGCTAATAGATAAAATTTTTAGTCAATAATAACTTAGATATCAGATTCCCCAATATATAACCATGAGAAGGATGTGAAGAATCAGACTTAACGAAGGAACAACACCTACCATCTATCTCATTTACGATACTTCAAGATCCGGGCAGAATCCTGGATCAAAAACACAAAACGCGCTAACAGGGTAAGTAGGCGAACCTCCACACACACACTATAAAAATTTAACATACAATACTAAGGAAAATCAGCGGTTTGCCACCCACGAATAGCAAGTTTGTAGTATAACCGAGTCACGAGCTCTGTACTTGAACAAATTAAGATGGTCCATGGGAAGGTTTGGAGATCCAAGACAACTATTGGTGTGCGTTCCCCTGCTCACAAGTATTATTAAGTCTTGATTGTTCACCTATGAAATTTTGTCGGCGTTTTTTGATATACCGATGGTTTCCATAAGGGAAAACTTAAAGCAATGGAGAAGTGTCGGTCCAACGGGTTTTAATGTAGCTTACCCGAGAAAATCATTAATCTGAGAAATTGCAAGTGTAGAAGACAGCTCGATCACCAACATTAAAAACGCGGTTCTCATGATCCTCTTCGTGTTTTGTTCCCTCTTTGTAAGAATTTAAAAAGTTTTTTATCTCGTAGGCTTAGATCTCGTAGTTCATTTAAAATTATTCATTTGAACTTTCTGTGTAATCACCTCGTCTTAGGACAAAGATGGCAATGTTTCAAGGCCCAATAGGACCTTGTGTTTATGTTAATAGGAAGAGACAAGATTTCTATAACACAACTATAAGGAGTTCACCCAATAGGTGTTTATGAAAGGCTGCTACGAGCAACCCATAAAGCATCATCTAACTTATCGAACCATGAAGCACGATTTGCACCTACAGTCCTTTCTAATATACGTTTCAAACCACGGTTTGAAACCTCCACTTGTCCACTTGTTTGTAGATGATACGCGGTAGAAAGACAGTGGGTAACTCCATACTTAAGCATGACCTTCGCGAATTGGTCATTGCAAAAATGGGTACCGCGATCACTAATTATAGCACGAGGAGTTCCAAATCGGGCAAAAAGAGATTTCATTTAACAACGACTCGGGCATCATTAGTGGGGAGCGCTTTTGCTTCAACCCATTCTGACAAGTAATCGACGACCACGAGAATGTACTTGTTCCCTCGAGAAGACGGGAATAGTCCCATAAAGTCGATGCCCCATACGTCAAAGATCTCGCATACTTGAATTGCATTTTGAGGCATTTCATCTTTTGGCTAGATTTTGGCTTGACGTTGACAAGCTGAGCACCTGACTTTCCTTGACGTTGACATAAGTCACATGACTTAACCATGTCGTGGGCATCGCGGTAAATTGTCGGCCAATAGAATCCGAAATCAAAGACTTTTTTAGCAGTGTAGTTCGCACCATGATGTCCCCCGGTGGGTTCATTATGGCAAGCCATGAGGATATCAACGGCTTCTTGGCCGTGAACACATCGTCTAATCACTTGATCAGTATAAATCCTAAACAAGTAGAGGTCGTCCCAAAAATAATGCCTAACATCCTTAAAGAACTTTTTCTTTTGTTGGGACGACATCCCTTTTACAACAAAATTCCCCGCATGGTAATTTGCAATGTCGGCAAACCATGGGGTACTAGAATCACCATGAAAAGTAACCATTCCAAGGGTCTCCAGAGGGAATGTTTCATTAATTTCCTTTTTCTCGTGATCATCTTGATGAGGATTTTATAATATAGACAAATGGTCAGCCGCGAGATTCTCTGCTCCTTTTTTATCATGAATAGTGACATCAAATTCTTGGAGTAGGAGAATCCACCGGAGCAATCTTGGCTTAGCATCTTGTTTAGCAAGAAGATACTTTAAAGCCGAGTGGTCCGTATACACTATGGTCTTTGATAAGACTAAATAAGGCCGGAATTTCTCGAAAGCATACACCATAGCTAATAATTCTTTTTTCGTAGTAGTGTAATGTGCTTGAGCATCCGTAATGGTCTTACATGCAAGTGTTAATATGCTGAAAATGTTTGTCTTAGTTGCCAACCAAAACTACTAGCCACCTACAGCGTAATACATATCGTCGCACATAATTTCAAATGGTAGGTCCCAATCGGAGGCAACTAAAATTGGGGCTTCGATAACTATTTTTAAGTATATTAAATCTTTAATACATTCTTTTGAGAAAATAAACAGGTTTCCTTTTCAAGAAGAATAGGTCACGATCGTGAGGCGAGTTAAGAAAAAATCATGGAATAAATCGACGATAGAACCCGCGATGACCTAAGAAAGTTAGAACCTGCCTTTAACAGAATCGGAGTGTGGTAGTTTATCTAAACATCAACTTTAGCTTGTCGACCCTCAATCCCGGACTTTGAAATCTTATGTCCTAGAACAATGGCTCTTCTTTTAACCATAGAAATGGCATTTCTATCTCCTAATTTTAGAACTAAGATTAGTTTCATCTACACCGTTTGATCAGTTTTTTTCTAAATAGAGAGGCAAGACGAAAAGAATAACCCTGAAGACCGAGAGAAGTCCATACCATGAAGACCTCCATTGATTCCTCTATCATTTCATGAAAAGTGGCGATCATGGCACCTTTGGAACGTGCCCGGAGCATTACATAAACCAAAAGGCATACGTCGGTAGGGACAAACGTCCCATAAGGGCAAGTGAAGGTAGTCTTCTCTTGTTCTTGCGGGTCAATAGGAATATTAAAATATCCGAGAATCCATCAGCGGACAAACAAAAAATTCGTTTCCCGCGAGACTTTCTAGCATTTGGTCCTATAAACGGAAACGGAAATAGGACTTTTACTAGTGCATCATGTTATACATTCGTAATCAATACAAACGCGCCATCCCCCCTAACTAACCTAGTAAGGTAATCATTTCATTATCTTCAGTTTCAAACTACGTCCCATAGCCACCCTTTTTAGGCACACAATACACGGACTCACCCACGGACTATCGAATATAGGTTAATCAATCCGTGGCATCAAGGTAGTTTTGATAACTTCCTTGATAGACCGCATGATTTTCGGGATTACCCTTCTATGATTTTGAATCGCGGTTTTGAAATTGTCTCCCATTAAGAACTTGTGAGAAACAAAAACTAGGTTCTATACCCTTAAAGTCAGAGATTTCTTTATCGACGCCCCGTTTGTGTGATTTAAGAACCTTTAAAAGGGCTGTCTTTTCTCATCAACTTAAAAATCTTTAGAAGTTAATGACGTAATTATCGTATCCTTCTAAAAACATCGTAATCTAGATGAGACGGTAAATCCTTGAGCTCAATCTTCGTGAGATCATCATAGAAGATTTTATAGTTTTAAGTTCCTACCAAATAGTTCTTCGCGAGGGAGTAGGAATGATGATCATATTTAATAACTTCTCGAGTGATAATAAGGTCTCCCTCCAGAATCAAAGTGCCGCAACAACATCCTGGTGGAATTGAAACATTAGTAAGACAAGCATTGGTTTCTTCCAAATGAAGTCACCTACCCTCAAAAGCGGAGTATAAGAGAGGAAAGAAGGTAAAGGTCTGAACAAAAGACGAGTAGGGATTGCCACTCGTAGAACTATGCAAAAAATCCAAGAACTTCTTAGAGCATACTCCCGATATGGAAACGTAGATGACATTCGATAGTCGATAACCGATTCACATCATTGAGAGTAGTCTTGAAGTTTGAACCAACTATAAGGTTGTGCTTCATCAAGAACTCGAGAGTTAATTCTTCACCGTAAACATCAATCAAAGCACGTGCCGTCCTCAAAAAGGGTCTCCCGATAATTAAGGGAACCCGAGGATCGACAACATAATCAACGACTACGAAGTCGGCCGAAAATGGAACTTTTCTACTTAGTACAAAGACAGTCTTTGGCAATACCGGAATGTTACCGTAGTCCGATCGTTCTGCAAGTTCGAGTACTCATTCAAGTAGATGAAGAAATCGATTGGAGTGAGAAGCTTTCTCTTCCATATGGAAAGAGCCCCCCCCCCCCCCAATGCAAGTATGATGCTTGCACCATCGATCAGCCAGCTAAGCATTCACTATCTACATAAAATCATCATGGAAAAAGTAACTTGTCTGGGTCTCGCAAGTTTTTCGGGCAACTTTTTTAGGATAACCGCCGAACAATTCTCATTCACCGGTGTTTTAGCTAAGTCAAACAATTTTTCTTTGTTATTAAGGAGACTTTTAAACATTGAAGCAAATTTCGGCATATGTAGAAGAGCATCCGCGAAACTGAGCTCGAAATGTAATTCCCTAAAGATTTCAACAAATTTCGAAGCTAGATTATCATCTTTTTCACGGAGCTTCTGTTTGTTAGCTCTTGAAGGATAAGGTATAAACGGTTTAGGCTTAGGAGCAACAACGGGCTCATCAATTGGAGCTTGAATTTGGACTACCGGAGGTTGGATGTTTTCGGTACTCGGTTGCACCGTATCCTTTGTCACCTCGGGTTCCCGTTCCACCACCTTGGGAAGAGGAGAGAAAGGAGGTGGAATTGGAGGTCCATCATAAGAAATACCACTTCGGGTGGTGATTGCTTTCAAGTCACCTCTCGGGTTAGCAACGGTGTTGCTAGGAAGTGAACCCGAACCCGAAGAAGAAGCGGTATTCATTTGAAAAAAACTGCTCATCATGTTCTTAATATCATTCGTTAACTCATTCCTTAACTCATTCTTGAACGCATTGTTCTGCCTACTCAACGTAGTATCCATCTCTTTCTTTAATTCCGTCCTCATATTGCTTATTTGATTTTGCATTACTCTCATATTAACGTCATTTGTCTTCATGTAGTTCGAGAGATCGTTTGAAGGTCCAACTTGAGGTACTTGATAATTCTGGTTACCTTGATTGAAATTATTTCCTCGGTTCTGATTGTACCCATGATTTTGATTGAAACGGTTTTGATTATTTTGCACGGGAGGAAAACCAGGTGGTCCCATTTGATTGCTAGCACGATAATTAGTTTCTCCCTGAGGACGATATCCTTGATTCTGATTATAGGTTGTTGCGGCTGCAGAAGCATTGAAAGTGTTGCCATCGGCGGCAAGACACTCATAGTAGGGATGCGGTCCACCACAAGTCACACAACTTTCAGAAATTGCTTTAACGGTCTCTGGAGGTGAGGTCTTAACATGACGAAGCATAGCATTAACGGCATCAGTAAGAGCGGCCATCTCCGATGGACATGCCGTGGTAGAAGAAGAAGTATTAGCACTCACTTTGGAAACAACCGGTTTGTTTCGTGAATTGCGAACTTTCGATTTGTTTTCAATAATTGTCAAAGCATCTCGAGGAGTTTTAGTCAAAAGATTACCACCGGCGGCGGCATTCAAAGAATCTTGATCGGTTGGGTTTAAAGCATTGTAGAAAGTATCAAGTTGATGTAATTCCGTAAAACCGTGATGTGGGCATGCACGAAGGAGATCCTTGAAACGGTCCCATGCCTCACAAAATGATTCATCAAATCGTTGCTGAAAATTTGTAATTTCATTTCGGAGATTTGTAGTTTTGGAAGGAGGAAAGAATTGGTTAATAAACTTGGAAACAAGGTCTTCCCAAGTAAGAATAGAACGAGGGGGTTCTTTTTCGAGCCAAATCCGGGCTGCCCCCTCGATAGAAAATGGAAAAAGCATAAGCTTAATCGACGAATTAGGCACTTCTTTATACTTAATCGTGGAAGTAATCTTGTTAAACCAACGAATGTGAGCATGAGGATCTTCTTTCTCAAATCCGTAAAATTGTTTTGAAGTTACAAGATTTAGAAGACCATGTTTAAGCTCAAAATTCTCTGCGAGAATAGCGGGAATAACGATAGCATCTCCGTAACCCTCGGTGGGTGCTTGGAGTAATTCCGCCATAGTACGTTGATCGGCCATCGTAACTACGGGAGTCTCTTCAAGAGAAAACGGTTCGACTCTTTGCTTGGAACGTCTACGATTACGACGTTTCGGAGTCGTGGAAGATTCGACAATTAAATTCGATGAAGAGCGGGTGCGCATGCACTAAAAACAAAATAAGAGAAATAAAAAGAAAAATATTTTTGTAACCGATAATCGAACAAGTGTATGGTAGCTCTCTAGAAAACGCACAAAGAAGCGGAGGAGCGGGTAAGCGCGAAGCGTTTTAAAAACCTTCTCCTTTCGGGTCGAAGATCGTAGGATCAACCCTCCTTATACCTCTCTTATAGTTTGTAATCTAAAGGTGAGCCGATTTCACAAGTGACACAACGGTTGTTTTTGTTGTTTTTTTAATTTTTTTGGTATTTTAAATACTTTAGGAAAAGTATTTTTGGTTTTTCTAATAAATCTACGAAAATAAATCGAGAAAAATAAAATATTTTTGTATTTTTATTTTTATATAAAAGAAAATAACAAAACGATAACTTCACGAGGAAGGGTCTTCAAAACACTAATCTTTAAACTTTAACACGATATTCGATACACACCTCTCCGGCAACGGCGCCAAAAAATTTGATTTGAGCAAAATAGGATATATAATATATACCTAAAATACCTCAAACTAATTATAGTATAGTGAGTATCCCGTTTGATAAAAATTGCTTAAGGACAAACAATAATTTATCTCCCGAATGTCGTATCCTGACGAAGCGTGAATGAAAAATCTCGTTTAAGTTTGTGATCGCATGATTTGAATAATTTCAAAGTTTTGATTTTGGATTCTATTTTTACTAATGAAACGCAAAAGCAATTAAAGGCAAGCAAACAATTAAAGCAATTAAAGATTAAGCACGAAAACGTTAACGGGAATTTAAAAACGCGACATTTAAGCAAATAATCAAATTTTAACCCTAAAAACTCAAATTTCAAATTTCTAAATCCTAAATGACTTAAAATAATTTTCAGAAAAGAAATTATATTTTTTTACTTTTTATTTTATTTTTAATGAATTAAAAACACTTTTAATCTAAATTAAATATTAAAAATAGTAAACTAATTATTAAAATTCTGAAAAAATTATGAAAAATACTTTAACCTATTTGGAATCTATGAAAAATGAAAACTTGAAATTTGGCTTAAAGAATAAGCAGTTAAAAAGCTAATAAGCACAAATAAGCAAAAATTGGAAATAAGCTTAAATAATAAATGAAACCATCATCTTATAGAAAAGTCCCAAGGGCGCAATGATAGTGTGTGTGTGTTGTGAAGGAGAGGTCACAGGTTCGACCCCTGTGACCTTTTTTTTATAAAACATTTTTTTTCTTTTGAAAAAGCTATAAAATAAGCAAAGATGAAAAACTTTAATGAAGAGCTTTATGACAAATCTGAAAAATAAGCTAGAAAAACTACTTACAAGTTGACATTTTAGCTTTAAAACTAATAAGCTTAAACATTAAAACTGATTGGCATTCAATTGACTCAAAAAAACAAAAAAAGAACTTAATAAGCTAAAACAGATGAATATCTAAACCTAATAAGCACTTGAAACTAGGAGATAAGCAAATGCAAATAAGCTGAAAAAAACACACCAAAAGAGCACAAAGACTTTATTAAGACTTTTAACATATAACTAAATGTTTGGATTTTTATGAAACATAATAAGCAAAAGGATAACTAATAAGCTGCAAACAGATCCTCTCTTAGCCTTAATAAGCTAAATTAAAATAAAAGAAAGCAAACTTAATAAGCTCAAAGTCCTAAAGAAAAGATTTGAGACAGAGGACAAAAAGACAGAATTCAAGGCTCAATTACCTACTTTTTAAGCTAACACTATGAACTAATAAGGAATGAGGACAAGTTAAAAACTGAAAACAAATTTAGTCTAAGTCTCAAATTACACAATTAAGCTGGAAATTAAGCAAATTACCTAAAGAAAATAAGCTAGAAAGACAGCTGAAGTTGACAGACTAAACTAATATTTTTCGTATTTTGAGCTTAAAGGATTCTTTTGTAGCTTAAATTCTAAGACTTAAAAACAAGCTTGACATTCTAAAAACATGAAACAGATTGACCTTACTCTATAATAAGCTAAAAATAAGCAAAATAACTCAAAGAAATGCCAAGGTGTGACCACAACTGATCTGCAACTTAAGACTCTTTTAAATACAACCAACAACTACCTCTTGACTGATTTTTGAATAAAGGACTCAAAAGGCTAATCCAAAGACCATAAACTTAAAACAGATGTAGAATGATGCATATAAAACTTATTTAGCTCACAAAAACCACATCTTAAGTAGGACTTTTAAGTAATAGTCAAATAAGCAGTTTTGAAAAACAAATAAACTAGCAGACTTTAAACCTTGATAAAACTAACTTGAAATTTTAACAAAACTCATTTTAAACTTTTAAAAAACTAACATTTAGACTAATTTAGAGCTAATGAGATATAATTTGAGAACCAAAGACAGTTTATACCCCATTTGACCCATTTACAACCTTGACCCAAACACCCCTCTAAAAACTTGAATTACCATTTTTAAATTGAAACAGATCTAATAAAGCTTTGTTTTATGAAAACAGATGAAGGTCTATGAAATTGAAAGACAAATAAGCAAAAACCTATGAAAAATAAGCACTCTTCTATAAGCTACATTAATAAGCTAGATGAACTCAAATTAAGACAGATCCTATGCAAAATTAAACTAAACTAATATAAGCTAAAAACTAAACATAGTAAGCCATATTGAGATGAAATAAGCACAAATAAGCAACAAAAATAAGCAGACAAGCAGTTATAAGCTAAACAAGAAATAAGCTAAAAAGAGAAAATGAAAGAGTACCTTGATCCTAGCTCAAACAAGGATCACAAATGCTCAAAGGAGCTTATCTACAAGCTCTAGCTTGTTAGAAACAAGCTGGTAGTGTCCATAAGCTCATCCCAATCTGGCTTATCATCCAAAACATAAGCTAAGGTAATTTTGAGTGATTTTGAGGTGGATGCTTATTTAGTTTAAGCTTTAGGTGAGCCAAACTAAATAAGCAGTTTATTAGCTTATGTTTATTCAAGCTTAAACCATAATTGCATTTAAGTAAAGATAGAATTTAAGGTGAAATTTAAATGAAACTGACTTTTATTAATCTTAAAAGAGGATTACAATCTGCTTGAAAAGAGAAATTACATTAAAAAGAAAACAATAAGCTAAAATTACATAATAAGCTACTAAAAACTATTTTAAGCTAAAATCCTACACACCCTTTCTGTGTGAACAAGGCCTCTAATTATAGAGGGAAGACGAACCTTCTAGGCCAAGGAGGAGCGTCCCATCATCCATCTTAGCCCTTCAATCATAACCGCCTTCAATCCATTCCTTTTTGAGCCGTTGGATCAAGTACACATCTCAATAACCAATGGTATTGCTGGGGATTGCCAGCGTGGCTATTTGGGGTGTCAGAATTGTCAGGAGTTGTACTTCTAAAAGCTATTTGAGAGCGTGTGTGTGGATTGATTTTACCCTACGTGCATTGTACTGTGTAAGTTTGGGAAGGAAAAGAGGGTGAAGAACAGTAAAATTGACCCGGCTTATAAGGTTTGACTTGGGCTTTTATTAGGAGTTGGGCCAGAACTTGGATAAAGATTATAGATTTGGACTTTTATATTAGGCTTATATTTTATGGATTTTAAGTTATAATGGGCTGACCCGACCCAATAAAATAGGTACGGGATGGCCCATTAAAATTGAATATGCCTTCGGTTTCGTTTTCTTATGCTCGGTTTTTTTCCGTTTTGCTTTGTTTTTGTCCTTTTTGTGACATATCCATACCTGCATGACATAATTCACGAAATACACATATACAATGC